>CABHPH010151160.1:0-48343 GCA_902168325.1 Peromyscus nudipes | reverse complement strand
AAGTCTTCTATGGTTGGTATTGAGATTAAGGGCGTGTGTCTCCAATGCTGGCTGGATCCTTGAACACACAGAGATCTACCTAGTTCTGCTTACCAAGTGCTGGGATTAAAGGCGTGCACCACCACCGCCCTGGCTTTTGCTATGGCTTGCTAATAGCTCTGACCTCTAGGCAACTTTATTTATTAACATACAAATGAAATCACATTTCAGCACAAATAAAATACCACTATAAGGAAGAGTCATTTTGACCAATGCTGTATTCCAATCATGGAGTGATCCCTGTCCTAGTATTTATCAAGTTTCCAAGTTTGTTCATCTTGAGAGCTTGATGACTCTTTTTATAAATTATCCCTTTTTTTCTTTTTAAATCTTTTGGAAATTTACATTGTTTAAAAGTAATATAGAGTTATAAGTTCAGTTGAAAGGGTCCCCATACCCTTTAGTTAGTTTTGTATTTTATTGAATTCTGTCTTCATATGTGTATAAATGCATATTAGAATATTTATTAGAATATATGTATAGGATATATATGTGGAGATGGATAGTTTTTCCTGATCTATTTGAAAGATTCAGACATTATGCTCCTTTGTTTCCAGATTCTATATATACTGTTTATTTTTTTAGAGTTGGGACTCATCTTAAGAGCTTGGTTGGAGGTTCTGGCAGGAGAGAACAACTTGTATACTGTGTTGCTTTGAATGAAAATGTCCCCGTAGACTCAGATATTTGAATACTTGGTCTTGAGGTGGTGGTACTTTTTGGGCAGGTTTTGCCAGTGTGGCCTTGCTGGGGGTAAGAGGTTTCAAAGCCAAAAGACATTCTCAGCTCACTCTCTCGGTTTCCTGATTATTATTATTATTATTTTCTTTTTTTTTAAGATGTGAGCTTTCAGCTTTCAGGCCCAGCCACTCTGCCTCCACTCCTCATTATGGACTCATATCCCTGAGAGACCACAAGCCCAAATAAACTCTACCTTCTATAAGTTCCTTTGGCCATCATGTTTTAATCCCAGCAGTAGAAAAGTAACCACGACATATATTCTTGACCTCTAGCTTCCTCTACTGGGGACAAGCATGAAGTAGCGGGAGAGAGAGAGAATGCCTGCCCACTTCTGGTGAATCAACTCTGGGGGTGAATGGCTGATAGGCATTGCAGCCAGATCGCCCTTGTATCCTTAGGACTTCCTTTCATATAACCCCAATTCAATGATAAAGTTTAGAAAATTTAAGATTAATATTATTTTATAATACACACTCTATTTTTCAAATTGTACCGATTATTCCAATAATATCCTTTATATAAAATTTCTCCTTGACCTAAGATCTAAACCCACATTATCTATATAATTTTTATGCCTGTTTTTCCTCATCAGCTAGAGCTTATTTCTGTTGTTTATGATTGAAGGATTTTAATGGTATAGAGTCTGTTGTTTATGACCAAAGATCCAACACAATTTATCATCTGTTCCTAACTGACACTTCCATCTAGGCACAAAAGTCTGTCCCTTAGAAATCAGTACTGTAAGCCTCATTTTCATATTTATTTATTTCTATTTTCACATAGGTATAGATGTATATCATAAATACATATATGTAACATATATATGAATATATATTAAGAAATTTATTCAGAATGACACTGTACATTCTCAGTCTGTGTTTTAAATCCAAGCCTATTTTATCCCAAACCCCTGGCTTATTTCATTGGAGGCTTGGAGATATTAGCAAATTGTAATCCCTCAGGAATCTTCCATGCTGGTTTGGAAAAAAAGAAAGACAGTTAATTAGAATAGATGGCAGCGAATTTTAAACAGACAAGTATGTACCAGGTGGAGATGAAACTTGATCAATAAATTTATATCAAGAAACATGGTCAGGGCTTCAATAGCAATGGAAGAAGATAAAACCAGTTTTCTTCCTTGGTGAAACCGAGTGTTTATAGATTGTCTGTCTACTGTCCAAAGTATGATTAATATCAATGCTGACCAGCTAACCTCCACCATCTGCGCTGACAGTCACACGTTTAGTTAGCTAACACTGTTAACTTTGACATCTGCTAATATGACATTACCTCGGGAATGTTAGGGACTCAAGCAGTTCCTGTATGATTTCAATTCTTAGCTGACTGTTCTGATTAATGTTGACATTATCCAGTTCTGACATTTAGCTGTAACATATTGCAAAGATTCTAATCTGTAAACGTGCATAAAAATCTGCCCTGTTTAGTTTGATAGTTTTAAAATATTGGCATTATAGAAGAAGTTCTGAAGGCAAAATGGTCTGATCCCTTCAAGAAATCTATAATTTCTCTCTCTCTTTCTCTCTCTCTCTCTCTCTCTCTCTCTCTCTCTCTCTCTCTCTCTGAAGAGTCAAATGAAAAGTAAGCATCAGGCAGGAGGAAAACCAGAGCTTCAAAACCAGAGCAAATAGCATCTGCTGTTTTGTGGTTTTAATTCTGAATCTGGTGGCAAAGAGAAAATATGTAAAGGTGAGGAGCTTAGTTGACTGGGCATCTAGGGAGTTGTTGGAAAAACTATGAATAGTCCAAGGGAAGCAAGAAGATGCTGACAAAGCAATCGGCCCCCTGCTCAGCCAGAAGCCTGAGACTTTGCTAAGGATCTCTGCATGGATGTGGGCCATCAGTGAAATACAGAAAACATTGAGTAAATGTATATTGGTATCTTATTGCTCCCAATAACGTACATTTAGCAGATAGGTTATCTTTTAATGCTTAACTCTATGTTGTTTATAAGTACCTGGCCTGGTAACGGTATGCACTCAAGCAATATTGTATTATATTATACTGAAAGATTTATCTTGGCTTGGCAGAGGCCAAGAGGTAGCACTTAAACACCAAAGGGGGTATAAGCGGTTACCATAGGGGACATTGGACAGCCACCAGAGTAGCTGGCTCATGTAGATTGCATTGGCCAAAGGATTGTAGATTTTTTTTTTTTTTTACTAAACTCCTTGATTTTTCATAAACCAGGAGATTCTAGGTCAAGGGAAGACAAGTTTAATCTGAATCATAAAAAGAGGCTCATGGCCCTACCAATCAGTTCTCAGACTTGAGACTCTTACAGAACACCCTGTAAGGGGAGACTGGGTACCCTTAAGGAAAGATACTACTAAAAGATTCATGTGATTAGTATTTTGTCAGGATTATCCTCAAAGGACACACAGCCTTTTATCTGAGTGACTGGACTGAGGAGAGAAAATCAGAACCTTTGGATACTACAGCACAATGCCTCTGAACTGACCCTAGTTCTTAGGGATCCAAAACACCACTGTGGTCCACAGAGAAGGGGCTATGGAGGCCAGGCAATTATGGAGTTTTATCCCAGGTTCCTCTGGAAATGGGTCTAATGAGTCCTTGGACATTCCCTGTGGTCATTCCCCCAGTTACTAAAGCATAACTCTAGTAGGCACACTGAGCCACTGACAGTCTCCACACTGCCTTTCTAACCTGTAGAGGGCTGATCACCACCTTGGCGAGAAATAGTACTCATTGGCTGAGTGGAGTTGCCCCTTCCTAGGAAAATGACAGACCCCCAAACAGTGCTTTGTTCCAGGAAGGATGGCAGAGCTCAGCGTCAGCATCAAGGGTCTGAAAGATTCGAGGGTGGTGTCCCATTCCCTTCCATTCCAATTATTTAACCTGAAAGATTCGAGGGTGGTGTCCCATTCCCTTCCATTCCAATTATTTAACCTGCTTGTTCAGGACACAGAACCTAGAGAACAAGAGGAAATCGTCACAAGTTTAAACAGGTGATATTTCTAACCGCAGGTGCTATACCAGGTGTGGTTTCATCAAATAAATTAGCACAGCAATTGAATTCAGCAAATCCGATTTCCTGTTTTTTTTCCCCCTGCTAATAAGACTTCAAGAAGCAGTTTTCTTTCCGCTGGTACAGCTAGCAACACACCTTTACAGTCCTTCCCTAAGCAAGTGTCGCCTTTCTACCCTGTGTCATAATTTAGTACACAGAGATCGCCATCACTTTTTCCGTCTTCAAAATGCCACACTGGTCTGTTCTCTTCCTGCTGTGCTATCTGTTCATGAGTGGACAAGAAGTAGAAAGTATTTCAGGCTTATTGGTTAAGATATGTGTCAGGCCCCGCGGTCTTAAGAGTGGGAGAGCTGTCCCTGACCCCCACCTGCAACACTTGGGAGAACAGGCCCCACACCTCACCAGGGCAGCACTGTAGAGCGGAGGTATGGGTGAGCCAGCCCCGAAGTTGTGAGCATGGGAGAACTGCACCCATTTCTCATCTGTCTTGTGGCATAATGGGCAGGGGGAAAGAAGCCCATCATCCCGCCCCCATCAACGCCTGGAGCATGTGGGGGAGCTGGCCCTGTTGTCTTTAGAGTGGGAGAGCTATCCGTGATTCCCATCAGCTGCAACACTCAGGAGAGCAGGCCCTCCACGCCTCCAGGGTAGTACAGCAGAACCAGCCCTGTTAGCGGAGGTGTGAAGGAGCCACCGCCGAAATCGTGAGCATGGGACAGCTGTCTCCATTTCCCATCTGGCGGACCAACCCTACAGCTGTCCAGGCCCAGACCCAGGGTTGTGACTTGGCCTGCCCCAACATCCACCCCCATCTATTATTTGCTGAAGCACGTGAAGGGACCTGACCCACAGACCCACAACACAGGGTGCCTGCGGGATGTCCAGGAAGAGTCCTAGTGGGGGCCCAGCATCAAGGAGAGGAGACCAGGGGCCTCGAACCAAACCAATGACTCTTCGCAATGAACACTTGCAAGTAGAGATGTGTGGACCAAGGAATCTATGGTGTGACTTGTTGGGTCCCACTGCAGCTTCATGACAAGATTTTTTTTTCATCTCATCTTTTTTTTCATCTTTTCATTCTCATCTTTTTTTCTCTTGAATTTTGTTTTATGGGTGTGTGTGTGTGCAGGGGCACAGGGCAGATATGAAGGGACAGGGAATGAAATGAATGGGATCAAGATACATGATGTGAAAAACACATAGAATAAATACATTTTATTAATAATAAAAAGATATGTGTCAGAATATGGGAAAAGTTTCAACAAAAATTCAGGGGTTTGGGGCCAGAGACATGGCTCAGTAATTAAGAACATTTACTGCTCTTGCAGAGGACCTGGGTTTGGTTCCCAGCACCCACACGGTGGCTCACAGCCATCTGCAACTCCAGTTCCAGGGGATCTGATGTCTTCTTCTGACCTCTTTGGGCACTGTTCGCATGCACAGATATATACACATTTATATGCAGGCAAAACATGTACATAAAATGAAAGTAAATTTTAAAAAATCCAGGGACCTTAATGAAATTTCTAATGCTCCTTTCATGTGGGGAAGATATTCTTCCTGGGGTGCAGGATAAGATGATGTATAGGGCTTCTCTTACAATAAAAAAAAAGATACACTACATAGTAGGCTCCTTTGGGTTTTGGAAGTGACATTCCTCAATTTTCCTGCTTGTTCCATATTGAGAGCCGCTGGTAGTGAAAGTCCATGAGAGTATACAGCAGTGACAACTAGAGTTCAGAAGGTCAACCTATCAGAACTAAGGGTTCTGTTGGAGGAAACCATCATGCAAGGCATTATGGAATTACTGCCTTTTGAATGAACTGGCTGTCTCTTGTTGTAAACGTCTTGTGCAGTAACAGCTATGAATCTCCCCATTTACCGTGCATCTCCATGTTAGTGTACATGTAATCTCACGATTGCATCTCAATCTTGGGCACAACTTTCCCTATACACTTGAGGTAATTGGACAACTGTCTCCAGCTGTGTTTGTTTTTCATAACATATATCCGGCCAGGGCCATTCTCCGGACAAAAGTATTTCAGCAAAGATACCTTTTTCCAAGGACAAAACTGCACACAGATAAACATTAGCTCATCTCACTCACAGACAGAGAAAAGAACCACTAACAATTAAATCCTCAACCCCTTACCTTCACCCTGGGTTATTTACACAAGACCCTAACTTAAGAGATTTACTGCTCACATTCCTGGGATGATGTTTTAGCCATTTGCTAGATACTGAGTTAAGGCTGTTACTTCCCACTGACCCAAGGAGATTGCCTACAAGGCCAGACAGGTGATAGGTGCCAAGCTTCTTTCTTGTGCAAATTAAGTTTTTATTCCTCCTCAGCCAGGTGCTATTCCTAGATTTTCTCCTCAGCAATTACTCTGAGTGAAAGTGCTTTTACTAACCAAATACTACACGCTCTGACATAGGTTGCTTAGCCACCTAGCATATGTCCCCCTCCCTATCAGAAAGCAGCTGCAGCTGGGATGAGTGGGGAAAGTGGCGCCAAAGACAGTTGACTTTCTTGTGACTTATTGACCCCTAACATTTTACCTCACCATTTCTAGATTACAGTTTGAGCACATAAATTCCCTAACTGATCTTAGCCTTTAGTTGACCCTACCAGAGAACTCCCCTTTAGTCACTCCCCTTTTGGGTTGTAATTGGAAGCTGACAATTAATTGCTTTAGGTGTGGGTCCTTATCACCTCTCTCTGAGACCCTGAAAACTTCAAGCCTTGCATTGCTTTACCAAGAATTACTGTGTGGGTATATATACTGGCTCTGTGAGAGCACGGGGAGAATAGGATTGATGGAGAAGAACAAAGATGAAGACGGAGATGGAAAGAACTAGGTAGAGTGATGAGAGAACAGCAGAAGGGACAGAGAGCAGGAGGGACAGAGAGCAGGAGGGACAGAGAGCAGGAGGGACAGAGAGCAGGAGGGACAGAGAGCAGGAGGGACCGAGAGGAGCTAAGTAAGAGAGCAGAAAAGAAACTGTGTAGATAGACTCGTCATAGAAGAATAAAGTGAATGGACTAAAGAACTCAGTGTGCTGAGACTCATTGATTATCCCTCAGACTAGAATCCTCGGCTGATTGGTAGACTCTTCCGTGGACCCTGGGCGCAAACAGTATCAGCTGGACCTATTATTGTTTGTGTTAGCTCCATATGTCATTCTACCTGAAAATATGCTGCTAGTTTTGAATGGATGCTGCACTAAGAGACTTCTTTGTACTAGGTCCATGCTACTCTGCTATTTGGACCATGTGCCACAATATATCAATGGTGCCTGACATTCCAATGGCAAATAGAGCTGCTGTTTGGAGTCTTTGGTAAACTTCTATGATGAATCACAGAAGAGTCCTTTAGAATCGTGAAGCAAAACACTAATGTCTTCTGTGGAGAATCATTTTCATTTTTATAAAACAGCTGTGGCTAGCTAATAGGACACAGAGATTGAATGCCTAGCCATGGGGCACCAACATACCAACGAACCTGAGCTGCCCATCATGTACTGAGTATCAGTTGAACCCCATAAAGCTGAGTGTACCCAGCAGTATCAAATGGAAGTGGTATACACATGACTAGGCTTGCGTTGACTCTGAAAGCTAAGTTGCACGAAGACATCACCCAAATGTTTATAGTTCCCATTACTGCTACAATACCTTCTTGCTTTAGGGGTTGTTCCCTACAACTCTTTGACAGAGAAAGAGAAAATTCAGGCCTGATTTACAGCTGCTTCCTTGTTTCCCCAGGACACACAAGCATCTTCTGGAGGTGTGCAGTGACTGCACTATATCCCTCTTTATGGGACAATCAGGGAGGATGTCCATGAAAGAAAACCCTCTTATTGGTTAGCACGTCACAGCACACCTGGCTCTTCACTTCTGCGTGGAATGACCAGACCTGCGGTTCTATGGAGAGCTATAGGCTGTGGTTGCTGGTTTGGTTGGATGGTCAGAGACTTGGGAGGAACATAGTTGGAAATTAAGGACTAGGCATGCACACAGACCTTTCTTAGTGGGTTATGTTCTTTTTGTTTTCCCCAGAGCTGGGAATTGAACCTAGGACCACAGGCACGCTAGGCAAGTGCACTGCCACTGCACTATGCTGCCAGCACCTTGGGTTATGTTCTTATTCCATTTCTGTTGCTGTGATAAAATACCCTGACAACATGCAACTTAGGAAGGAAAGGGGATTATTATTATTTTTCAATTTTTATTTACTTTTTCACACAATACATTTTGGTCATATTTTGTCTACTCTCCCAACTCTTCTCAGATCCTATCCACTTCCCTAACCACCCAACTTCAAGATCTTTCTCTAAAAGAAAAAACAAAATCCAAGGAAAAACAACATAAAACTAACTAAACAAACTAAAAGAAAATCAATAAGAAAAAAAACCCCAACTAAACAAACAAAAAACCAAAAGCCCCAAACCAAAACCCAAACCCACCAAAGCCAAAACAGACAGACAAACATGCAAACAAACACAAACAGACAGTGCTCACACATAAAGCCATGAAGTCTTTCAACTCCTGATGTGGGTCCTGCCCTGGAGTGTGGTTGGAATACCCAGCGACACCCCATCAGAAAAAACTGATATTCCCTTTCCCATCAGGTATAGTTTCTTGGTTATGGATGGGACTTCATGTAGTGCAAATTCACATGCCTATCTACACTCACCTCCATACTCTTACACTCACACACATTCTCACAATTACACACACCTTCACACAAACACACTCACATATGCTCTCACACACATACTCGCCCCTCTTCCTTTACTCTCACACAGTCTGTGTTGGTTCTGTTTCTTTCAAGAATCATGATTACTACAGCAGGCATTGGTGTTTGTGATGAGAGTATTTAATTTCTGTTTAATAGGAAGGTTTACTTCGCATGTTTAGTCCTAGTAAGCTGCTTATAAGTTACTTTTCTTGCAATACTAGGTACTCAAAAGTGTTGCATGGGATTAAGCTGACATTGGATAGAGTTATGCTACATAAAGTATTTGCCATCAATTACTCAAAGCCCCGATAAAGGGGTTATTGGCAGATATAGCAGCTATTTATTGGACAGATGTTGTGGAATAAATCTCAGTGACCTACCAGAGATACAAACAGATAAGACCCTTTTCTCTACTTTCACGGAGCCTCCTGACAAGGATTGCAGTTATGACTGTTGGTTGTCAATTTTATTACTCCTTATTCTTTCAATTTATACATTAATTTTCAAATTAGAAGTCTGTAGAATAAAACCAGCATCAGAATGAATGTCTGAGGTCATTTGGGTGATTTAATCTAAACAATGGTGATGCAGACTTTCCCCCCTATTTTGGGGCTGAAAACCTCACTTATGCTAGGCAAATTCTCTACCATTGAGCGGTGTCCCAGCCCAGATCCTTCCATTCAAAGCTCTAGTAAGAGCAACGTACTTCCTGTGTGATCTAACCCAATCTCTCAAAGCCAGTCCTGTGAAGTCTCTTTATTATTTGAACCTTCCAATTTGGTGAATATAGTATATGTCTCCATTAATTTCTCTGGTTTCTTTTGAATATGGTATACCTCTCTATTTGTTCAGTTTCTTTTTGGTTTAATATTGTCTTATAGTTCTCCGCATACAGAGTCTGTGCATACTTAATCAAATTTCTGACTACACTTTTTTTCCTTGCAGCTATGGCTTTAAGATTTAGGGTTTTCAACAGATAATTACTATTATGTGGAAATAAAATTCACTTTGTCAATTGACTTTGTATGCTTGCTAAAGTCACTAGTCTGTAGCTGGAGAATTTCTCTCCAGCTCCTGCCAAGCCCCGCCAGTCCCAGAGCCCACTTATAAAATAAACACACCAACTCTTATATTATTTAAACTGTTCGGCCATTAGCTCAGGCCTACCATTGTCTAGCTCTTACTCTTATACTAAGCCCATTTCTGTTAATCTATATGTTATCACGTGTTCCATGGCTTTACCTGTTGTCTCTACATGATGCTCCCTGAACGGCAGCTGGTGTCTCCCTTTCCTCTACCTTCCTCTCCTTTTTCTCTCTCCTCTCTCCTAGTCCCACCTATACTTCCTGTCTGGCTACTGGCCAATCAGTGTTTTATTTATACAGAGCGCTATCCACAGCACTAGTCAGTTACAGTATTATAGAAGTAGATTCCCCGGGGGGAGTTTTCTATGTAGGAAGTCACGTTATCTGCACTTAGGACCAGTATTAATTTTGTCTTTTGGAGCCACTTACTATGTAGCTCAGGCTGGCCTCAAACTCATGCTCCTCCTGTCTCAAGCTTATGAACCTCTTGGCTAATCGTCACTTAGTTGTAGTATATTATTTTTTCCATATTATTACACTTGCTAATAGTCCACTGAATATTTTTTGTATGTCTATTTGTGAGAGATATTGGTTTATACTTTCCTTTGTGTGATATCTGTATTTTATATTACTATAAAAGTAATGTTGGCTTAGAATGTGAGCTAGGAATTATTCCATCTTCTTTTGCTGTCTGGGAGAGGTTTTTATTCTTTCTCTCTCTCTCTCAAAGTGAACAGATACTTTGTAGCTCAGACTGGTTTGGAAATTAATATATAGACCAGGCTGGCTTCAAACTTGTGGTCCTCCTGTCTCAGACTCTCAGATGTGCTGAAATTATATATGTCCCACTATTATATATGTTTGCTGGAATAATATATGTCCCATTATGCATGGCTGTTTCTCTTTTTGTGAGACAGTCTTGCTCTACAGCCTAAATTGGTGTCAACCTGGTGATTCCTCGGCCTCAGCTTTGCAAGTGCTGGATTACAGACATGTGCCACGGTAGCCAGTAACTCATTTCTTCTATTAATGTAAGTGTTTCAAAGAATCCGTTAGTGAAAGTATCTAAATCTGGGTATTTCTTCTTCACAGACTTCATTAAAACTGTGGATTTAATTCAAATAGTATAATACTATTCAAATGATCCACTTTATCTTGGTGAGTTTGGACGGCGGTTTGTGATTTTCAAAGAATGGGTCCATTTCATGGAAGTTGTAAAACTTGTATATATAAAGTTGTTCATAGTGTTCTCTAGTTAGTCTTCTAATTTTTTGTTGAATCTATGGTAATATTCCTCATTTCATTCCTTGTACCTATGTCTTCTCTCTTCCTCTATTTATTAAATTTTATTAATATTTTTCTTCTTTTTTTATTTTAAAGTTTTTTTTTCATTTTACATATAAACCACAGTTCCCCCTCCCTCCTCCCCTCCTCCTGCTTCTCCCCCTCCCCCCTATTCTGTCTCCCAACCATCCTCAGAGAAGGTAAGGCCCCCCATAGGGAGTCAATAAAGTCTGGCATATCAAGTTGTGGCAGGACCAAGCCCCTCCCCACTGCATCAGGGCTGAGCAAGGTATCCCTCCATAGGGAATGGACTCTAAAAGCCAGTTCACGCACCAGGGATAAATCCTAGTCCACTGCCAGGGGCCTCACAAACTGCCCAAGCCACACAACTGTCACCCACATTCAGAGGGTCTAGTAATTTTATTAATATTTTAAAAGTATGATTTAATTGATTTTCAGGGCCTTGCTTGTTGTCTGTTTAATTGATTTCTTCATTATCTCCTTTCTGCCTGCCTTAGGTTTCTTCTGCCCTTACTCTCCAGTTCCTTAGGGTGGAAGGATTATTGATTTGAGCCCATACTCTGCTTCAGTTACATTAAGCTTGTGGGATTTCATTTTTTGAATCAGGTAATGGAATTGTGTGGTGATCGTCCCACATGTATTGGAAAAGGACATGTACTGTATACTGTTGCTGGGCAGAGCACAGAGTCCATCAGCTCCAGCTGGGTGATGGTTGGCAGAGCACTGGGTCTACCAGATCTAGCTGGTTGATGATAGTTGGTAAGCACTGAGTAATCAGATCTGGTTGGTTGATGTTGGGCAGAGCACTGAGTGATCACATCTAGCTGGTTGATGACTGTTGGCAAGCACGGAGTTGATCAGTCTATCAGATCTAGCTGGTTGATGATGACTGACAGAGCACTGAGTCCATCAGTCAATCAGATGTGACTGGTTGATGGTTGGAGCACTGAGTGGGTCGGATCTGGCTGGTTGATGGTTGGCAGAGCATTTGGTGTATCAGGTCTGGCTGGTTGATGGTTGGCAGAGTACTGAGTGGATCAGATCTGGCTGGTTGATGGTTGGCACAGTTGTTTTACAACCTCTCCGATTTTCTGCCCACTAATTCTACTGACGACTAACAAAGACATGCATGTTGATGTCTCCAATTATGACTGTGGATCTTTCTCTATCTTCTTTCATTTCTGTCAAGTTTTTCCTCGTGCATTTTGAACCTGCTTTCAATGCACGCACAATTAAGTACATTATGTCTTCTTGGTGGATTGACTCTTTTATCATGGTAATTCGTCCCTTTCTTTGAAGTCTGCTCTGTTTGATGTCCATGCAGTCACTCTGGCTTGCTTTTGATTACTGTTTTCATGGTATATCTTCTCCCATCATGTCACTTCTAACCTATGCATATCATCAGGTTTGAAGTGACTATTTCACAAAGCATACAGTTGGATCATATTTTTTTTTCCTGCTTTCTAACATCTCTTTTATTTTGATGTGCTTGTACCGGTTTATGTTTGAAGTCATCACTGACATATTTACATTTAGGCTTTTTTACTGTATTATTTTTCTTTTAGTTTTCTTGATTTCTTTTGGATTTTTTGAGCTTTTTAAAAGTTTATTGTGTTTTTGCCATGCCTTGCTTCAGGACTTAAAACAGGTCTTGCTTTGTCCAGAAACAATATCTTATTATGTCGAGTGCAATGTGCAAATATGTTACCCAGGTCCCTTCTGTCCTTTTACTGAAAATCCATCCCAGAGTGCTGACCCTTCCATTTTCAACAGTGAAACGTATTTTAAAGAACTTAAAAATAATTTATTATGGTTACCGAAACAGTTTCCACTTCTGTTGTTTCTTGATTCCCAAGGTTGCGAGTTCCTTTCTGTCCTCATTTCCACAGTCTGAAGAACGTCCCGGAGCAGCTCTGTGAGCACAGGTACTCGGGAGAAATCCCTTAGCTCACTTCATCTGAGAATTTTCATTTGATCCTCTTTCCTGAAGGTTCTTTTCACTACACTCAGAATTATGAGCTGACATTTCTTTTCTTTCAGCACTTAGAAACGTTATGGGTCCTGACACAGTCATTTGAGTCATTGTTTCCCTGTAAGCCATGTGTTGTGTTTTCCCCTGAATACTTTCAACTAAAAGAAAAAAGATCTTTAATGCATGTGTGTGTACATATTCATGTGTGCACATGTGTGGGTGCGCATTCGTGTGTGTGCGTGTGCATGTGGAGGCCAGAGGTTAATGTTGCGTGTCTTCCTTCATCATTCTCTACCTTATCTTTTGGGTCTAGGTTTCTGGTTGAACCTGGAGCTCATCACTTTGGTCAGACTGGCTAGCCAGCGAACTCTGCTGGTTTCTGCCTCCCCAGCTGTAAGATTTCAGGCTTACACCTTTTCAGATGGGCCTGGTGACCCCCGAGCCTCTAGTCCACCTTCTCAACCATATTTCCTCTGGCTGATCACGATGAATACTTTCATCAACTTACTTTAGGCTCTCTGATTCTCTTCCTTTTCTTTCCATTCTTCTACACCTGGCCTGGCCAGTGGGTTTCGAGGCTACTGGTTCCATTTACTTTAGTTGTTACGTTTCACTTGCATCTGCTTTAAATCTATTGATTTTCTCAGATGTTCTATCTTACCAGCTGCTCAGAGCTTCCATTCTTACTTTTATAATAGCTGCTTTAAAATCTCTATGAGACAATTCCCATATCTATGTCATCTCAAAATTGGCTAAATTGAGATTACTGTTTTTTCTTTTCTTTTCTTTTTTAATATATTTGGTTTTTCATGTGCCAACTATCCTGGATATATTTTTAATATAAGGTTATGCCTGGCAGTGGTGGCTCATGTGTTTAATCCCAGCACTTGGGAGGCAGAGACAGGCAGATCTCTGTGAGTTCAAGGCCAGCCTGGTCTACACAGAGAGAGATCCAGGAGGACAGGTTTCAAAGCTGCAGAGAAACCCTGTCTTGATAAACCAAACTAAAAAAAGAAGGGGGCACTGGAGAGATGGCTCAGTGGTTAAGAGCATTGGCTTCTCTTCCAGAGGTCCTGAGTTCAATTCCCAGCAACCACATGGTGGCTCACAACCATCCATAATGAGATCTGGTGCCCTCTTCTGGCCTGCAGGGATACATGCAGGCAGAACACTGCACAATAAATAAGTAAGTAAGTAAGTAAATAAATAAATAAATAAATAAATAAATAAATAAATAAATCTTAAAAAAAGAAAAATACATAAGTTTGGATATTATTTAAATCCTAGAGCATTTTTGAAGACTGGCTTTACTTTCATTTATTTAGTCTTAACTTTTTTTCCCTTTTGAGACAGGGTTTTTACTATGTAGCTCCTACTGGCCTGGACCTTTCTGTGTAGACCAGGCTGGCTTTGAACTCATAGAGCTCTGCCTGCCTCTGTGTCTGATATGCCACCACATCTGGCCCATTTATTTATTCTTTTGTGTGGTGCTGAGAATTGAACATAGGGCTTTGCGAGCTTTAGGTGAGGGCTCAGTCATGGAGGTATGTACTCACACCAAGTTTGGCACAGACAACAATTATGAACAACTATTTGTAGACTGTGGTCCCTAAACTGATTTTCAAAGACTTTGTAAAGCTATTTGGATCTGTTCTGCCTGTGTGTCACCGGACGAGTCTAGGACCAGGCCATGGTCTATTTCTTAGCTTGGTTCTCCAAGCTTAGGGTCAGACCTGAGCATGTGGTACCAGGGATGTCTAGGCATCACATGTTCACCAACAGCTTTATGGGTTCCTGTCATGAGTTCCTCCCTTGCACTGTACAGCTCATGTTTTCTGTTTCCCCGAGAAGCTCTTTTGGTTTCACAGTCAGAAGCCTCAAGCATTATTTACCAGAATCTTCTGCAACTATACAAACTACTTCTGAGGCCAATGGCTGGGAAGCTGGAGAGAGATGCAATGGGCTCCCTCCATTCTTGAGACAATGCTCCAGTCAGCGGAGCAGCCCCTATGTGTCCTAGTTAGGGTTAATATTGTGAAGAAACACCATAACAAAAGCAAGTTGAGGAAGAGAGGGTTTATTTGGTTTACACTTCTATACCATTGAAGGAAGTCAGGACAGAAACTCAAGCAGGGCAGGAACCTGGAGGCAGGAGCTGATGCAGGGGCCGTGGAGGAGTGCTGCATGTTGGCCTGCTCCTCATGACTTGCTCCTCATAGCTTGCTCAGCCTGCTTTCTTGTAGAACCCAGAACCTCCAACCTAGGGATGGCACCACTGACAATGGGCCTCCCCCATGAATCACTAATTAAAAAAATGCCCTACAGCCACGGATTCCCTTGTTCTCCCCCCCTCCCCTTCCCCCCAGCTCACCCCCCATTCCCACCTCCTCCAGGGCAAAGCCTCCCCCGAGGACTGAGATCAACCTGGTAGACTCAGTCCAGGCAGGGCCAGACCCCTCCTCCCAGGCAGAGCCAAGCGACCCTGCATAAGCTCCAGGTTTCAAACAGCCAACTCATGCAATGAGCACAGGACCCGGTCCCACTGCCTGGATGCCTCCCAAACAGTTCAAGGCAATCAACTGTCTCACCCATTCAGAGGGCCTGATCCAGTTGGGGGCCCCTCAGCCATTGGTTCATAGTTCATGTGTTTCCATTCATTTGGCTATTTGTCCCTGTGCTTTATACAACCTTGGTCTCAACAATTCTCGTTCATATAGACCCTCCTCTTTCTAGCTAATTGGACTCCCAGAGCTCCACCTGGGGCCTAGCCGTGGATCTCTGCTTCCAGATTCCCTCAGTCATTGGATGGGGTTTCTAGCACGACAATTAGGGTGTTTGGCCATCCTATCACCAGGGTAGGTCAGTTCGGGCTGTCTCTCGACCATTGCCAGCAGTCTATAGTGGAGGTATCTTTGTGGATTTCTGTGGGCCTCTCTAGCACTTTGCTTCTTCCTATTCTCATGTGGTCTTCATTTATCATGGTCTCCTATTCCTTGTTCTCCCTCTCTGTTCTTGATCCAGCTGGGGTCTCCCGCTCCCCCAAGCTCTCTTTCCCTCGACCCTCGCTCTTCATTTCCCCCACTTATGTCCAGGTTGTTCATGGAGATCTTATCCATTTCTCCGTTATTGGGCAATCCCCGTGTCTTTCTTGGGGTCCTGTTTTCCAGTTAGCCTCCCTGGTGCTGTATGGGCTTTAGCCCGATCTTATGGAGGCATTTTCCCAGTCAAGGCTCCCTCCTCTCAGATGACTCTAGCTTGTGTTGACATAAAATTACCCAGAATACCCTACCTCAGACTGTATATCTGTGGGCCTCTGAAGTCAAGTCTGACCCTTCTAGAAGGTCCCTTTCCCGTTCCGTTTACACCAAATAGTCGGTTCTCCTGCATACTCACTTCTGGATACCAGGTTCCCTTGAACAAAGGCTGTGGGATCTCCAATAGTGAAAAAGAAGTATGCCCAACGTCAACTTAGTGGGACTCTAGGTTCATGTCCGTATCCCCAATCTGCCTGCTTAGGTTTGCTTTTAGAGCATGCAGGACTCTGCTCTATACATTCTATCAAGTTCTGCAGCTGCTCCTTTCTTGGTATCAGAACCTGAAAGTTCTTCTAAGAGCAATTGCATTGTATTATGTTTGATTGATATCCCTGGGAGGCCTGTCCTTTTCTGAAGGGAAACGGAGGGGTGGATCTGGGGGAGGGGTGGAGGGAGGGACTAGGAGGAGAGGAGGGAGGGGAAGCTGCAGTTGGGATGTGATATATGAAAGAAGAATAAATAAAAGAGAAGGGAAAAGGACAATTGCAAGCAATAAGGAGGAAGTGAACTTAAGAAGTCGGCTTTTTTTTGTTGTTGTTGTTATTTTCGAGACAGGGTTTCTCTGTGTAGCTTTGTGCCTTTCCTGGAACTCACTTGGTAGCCCAGGCTGGCCTTGAACTCACGGAGATCCGCCTGGCTCTGCCTCCCGAGTGCTGGGATTAAAGGCATGCGCCACCACCGGCCGGCGGAAGTCGGCATTTTTACATTGCGTTAACACCTCTAAATCTTACCACTCCCAGGAGTAGGACTGACAGACGCTATGCCCGTCCTGTCCGGATATGGCAGTGTTCACATGGACTACTCTTGCTTACAACAATAAAACCCGATTGTTGTCATTGTTTCTACAAGCCTGAGGAGCTTGTGGGAAACGTGGGGCCCAAGAACATAGGAAGCGGTGGCCCTCTGAAGAAATATCAGATTCAGGCTGGATGAAGTTCTGCAGTGTCACTTCCAGATGTCCCTCACAGATAAATGGCATGCAAAGTAAGGCGGAAATTACAAAATGGCTTCAGAAATAGAACAGGTATGAGGGTGATTAAATAACTGTCCTTACGGTATTCATGAGACAACTCAGTGAACTGCCTAGTGCTGCCTGGCAAATGGTAGATGAAAGTTATTACTAAATTAAGCCAACTCTCAGAGTCCCATCTCAGTCTCTTCATTTGTAAAGCACTGGCGACATCTCCTCAAAGCTGTTTAAGGACCTGAGGATTCCATCTTACCTGTGCAGAAAGAAAGGCAAGATACCACCAATACTTGGTGTAATGCACACATCAACCACTAGATGTCAGATCAGGCCAGTCTATGTAGAACCCGGGATCCATGAGATGCTGGTGTAAGAAGCTGCCTGATTTACCCACGGCAGCCAGCAAGCTTCTCTCTTGCTAGGTAGGCAGCATGGAGCTAAGGGCTAAAGTTGGTGGGGTCTTTAGGGAAACAAGTTCGTTTAGAATTCATCTGCAGGGCAGAGAGGTAGTCCTCAGGTCCAGTTGGACCAGTGTTCAAGCATTTCCTAACTTAGCTGTGTCTGGATCTTGCATCTTGCCACCTGAGTCCCACTGCATCCCAACCCATCATGTATCACCTGTGTGCAAGTCCAGTCTGGTTCCGCTCTCTTCCTCCCCAGACTAGAGGCACACTGTACCTATGTACCTACACATACCTGACATCAGACGCCTTTCAGGGAAAGTTTACTAAGTGACTAAATAAACGCACCATGGTTATTCAGTTGGCTTTCGCTAGCAGACTCTTGGTCAGGGTTTATACATTTCTGTTTTGTTTCTGAGCCCAAGAGGTAGCCTGGCTAACATAAATAGCATGCTAATTCCTGAAACTCAATTGCTTAGGATCAAATCTTAGTTGTTCCATTTGCTAGCTCTATGTCCTTCCCAATATGCCTCAGTTTCTCCTCTTGAAGACCGGGGACACTAAGGATACCTCTTTGAGTACCCTATGGCCAGGGTTAAATGAGCAGATGTACTAGAGTGCTTCGAAAATGCCCGGCACGTCGTAGGTTCCCTGTCCGTGTTGACTGCCTTCTGAAACTTGCCTTGCCCTGAGGAAGACTGCAAAATGCATCCAAAGAAGGCCTGGCATGCCTGCCTGAATCTGGCAGCAGCATCTAAGGAAAAGAAGTTCTTCCTCCTCCTCATTATCACATCATTGATGGTTTGAGGGTGCCCAGGGTAAGTCTCCAGCTCCATGAGTCAGGGACACTGCATTATCCACCTTCTTCCAGCCTCGGGCTCAGCAGTGGCTTCTGCAGGTGGCTACATGAGAGTGCTGGGACAGCACATTTACCATAGAGGGATCAGCTCCACAGTGGCTCAAGGACCAGAAAGCACCAGGGCAAAAGAGGAAGGACCCCAAGGCTTATTTTCCTCTATTTCCTCGCCAGAGCCTATTGTGCTTTTGAGGCAGCTTCTGAGAGTCATTGTTCAGAAGGAGTGGAGCCTACAACCTTGAGGAGCTCATCTTGTTTGTTTTTATTTTTTTATTTTAATTTTTATTTTTTTTTGGTTTTTCGAGACAGGGTTTCTCTGTGTAGCTTTGCGCCTTTCCTGGAGCTCACTTTGTAGCCCAGGCTGGCCTCGAACTCACAGAGATCCACCTGGCTCTGCCTTCCGAGTGCTGGGATTAAAGGCGTGTGCCACCAACGCCCGGCCTTGTTTGTTTTTAAAACTATGTAGGTATGTATGTGTGCATGCATGTATATATATACATATATATGTATATTTTCATTTGTTTGTGTGCACATGGGTGTGGAGGAGTTCAAGGAACAATTTTCAGTAGTGCGTTCTCTCCTTCCACCATGTGGGAACTTATGTCACCAGGCTTGGCAGCAAGGACCTTTACCTGCTGAGGCAACTTAGAGGCTCTAGTCCTATATTTTGTTATGGGAAGCCATGTCCTGCCTGATCGCACATTAGTAAGGATTTCTCTTCTCTTCCTAGATCAGAGGCATACAGAAAGCTAAGAGAGAGAATCAGAGAAGCCATTTAGATGTAATATGTGCACATGGTTGGCTGTAGGTCACCAGGGATGCTGTATGAAGGTCACCTGAACCCCGGGAAGTGAAGGAACTGGACAGGAGAGTGGTGTTGGCCAACCTTTCTGCAAGGCTGAAGAGATGGCAAAGTGTGACAGGTGACCCCTAGGTGGTGCTATCAGTGTGACGAAATCATGAGTGTAACTATGAGTGTGTCAGCAGGAGAGCTGGCAAGTCTCCGAGAGAAGAGAATCAAGAGTCCTCATCTAAATACGATGCGGCCATCCAGTGAGACTTGGGGTGGGACTGGAGACTGGCTTCAGAAACATGCAGGACTGTGCAAGGGGAGACGCTAGGAGAGAAGGAGGCAAATCAAGACTATGTGGCTGTCTGCCTTCTAGTCACCTCTTCTATTCAACTCTCAGCCCCTCTGCTGCGCACTCTTGAGATGCTGTCCCAGCATGCCTTGGTACCTTTGCTCCACCACGTCTTCCACCTGAAATACCCCTTTTCATCCCCCCCTCTCCCCCTCTCTCTCTTCGAGACAGGGTTTCTCTGTGTAGTTTTGGTGCCTGTCCAGGAACTCGCTCTGTAGACCAGGCTGGCCTCGTACTCACAGAGATCCGCCTGGCTCCGCCTCCCAAATGCTGGGATTAAAGGTGTGTGCCACCACCACCCGGCTCCTTTCTCTTTTGACTCAGTCAAGGTGTCACCTTCTTCTGGAAGCTTCCCGTGATCTCGCCCCCAAAGGAAGAACTGGCACATAGCTTCTTTCTAACTCATTTTCCTCACACCTCCTCCTAGCACATTGGTAGACTCAGGTGTTTATCATCAAGCGAGGTTTTTCTGGGTTCGCTTGATTCAAAGATCTTGGGTGATTTCAATCACAACCCAACACACACAGCAGAGCCACTCCTTTGGAAATCCAGTGCCCACTTTGTATTGGGGTCTTGAGAATGTCCTAGAATGCTGAGAGATTATCAACACTGGGTAAGCAATGTGGACACGACTAGTCACATGGCTTGTATAACCCAGCATAAGATGAAAATGGAGGGTCCTCCCCCTTAAAAAAAAGAAAAAGAAGAAGGAATTCAAGATGGCGACAGCAGGACACTGAACTAAGAGCAGGGTCCTAAGCACGAGCCCTGTAGGGTTGCACTGGCCACACCATGTGGCCGGCTCCAAGTGTAGGAATGCAATACAATCTCAGGCGAGCCTGTCCCTGCTGATGGGAACTTGAGAGGTGGTTGTCCATCTCCCAGTTTCTTTAGTGCACTAAGTCCTTCACATGGGAAATGCCTTGGTCCCCCAACCTTACTACTAAGAGAGATAGTTTAGAATGTGGCATTAGGTAATCCTGGGTTCATACTCTGATTCCATCATTAAACAGGAATCATGAACCTACAGCTCCTCTGCAACACCACCTATTGCCTATGGTTGTGGGTTCAATAAAGATGAATGTAGGCAGGACCTGGTCTGGAGGCAATGTCTACTCTGTCTACTGAGACCTCACCGTTAAGACATTCTACTTGTCCCCAGAAATATCTTGTCATGGAGACTGAGGCAGACATTGGGCCTAAGAGTTGAGTAACACTTGCTCAGTGGGGATCATCTCCTGTGTGCTTTAGGAGCACAATAGGGTCAGGTAAGGAAAGAAGGGAAGAAGTCCAGAGACCCAGGGGAGGTTGTACAGAATCACAGGGATGTGCGCACCATTTACCTAACAGATCTGTGGTGCTTCCTGTGCCCGCTGCCAGGGTAAACCGGGAGTGAAACCAGATGGAGTCCTGCTACCCTGGCTGCACTCATTACTAACCAATGGACAGTTATCAGGACACAGGACTCCACCAGCCTCTCTGGATGAAATGGAGGAAGGCCATGTGTGTTCATTCTCCGCAGCCAACACCGCTGAGTCTTCGTGAGCTGCCCTAGCGACTTCCTCTTAAGTGTATAGAGAGCCAGAAGTACGTGGCTCTCCAGGGCAGCTGTGACTGATAACTTCACCTTGGAGGGACTGGACCCTTGAGACAAAGGGAGCCTGACCTTAGGCTGATGGGGAGCTGGAATCCCGTTTGGGGCACTGGGGACACTCAGATTAGATTCAATCTCAATCAACTAGGGGAAGCTTTCTTTCTCCCAGCGTGGCCCCGGCTTGAACCGCTCAGGTCAGGCTAAGGTGATGGACTGGGAGAACCTTCTGAGAGCGGGATTTGTCTCAGGGTGGTTTTGAGAATTTATTTCAGCTGGGTGTGAAGATTGTGCTTGAAAGACCGGCAGGTGTGAAGGTCTGGGTGCTTGACTGGGTGCTTGACTGGGTGCTGGCTGGGTGGTGCTGTCTGAGTTCTCAGGCAGCCTACTGTGGCACATGTGAAGGGAGGGTGGCACAGAGGCCTCGTGCAGCTGCCCACTGGGAGAAAGGGGAGATTTTGCTGACTTGGGGCATCTGAAGTGCCACACATGTTAGGCAGTTTATTATGCACAAGGCATCAAGGATAGTGTAGTCACCCACAGTTCTCCAAGGAGCAACACTGGGGACCTATTGGAGATGCACATCCTGGGGCTACACCCAGGCCTGCTTACTCAGTAATCCAGGGAGGCAGGAGGTGCTATACTTTCATAAACTGCAAGACAAAGTTTGAGAAGCACTGGGGTAGTGTAAAGAGTGCTAAGCTTTGGACAGCAGTTAAGGTAGGGTGGCTGGGTTGCCTGGACTGGGCCGGGGACAGGGGGTTTCTGGTGCTCTGAGCAGTGTACTACTTTACGTACTTCCTTTTTTAAGTGATCCAAGAAGTAACCAACCACGAGATGTGTGCCACCACCTCTCATGTAATTAAGTGACCCACCAAAGGTCAGCTCACGGCACCGGAGTCCCCTCCATGCCAATCTGACTCACAGTGGCAGGTCCTCACTGTGGCTGCTGCTGCCTGCCGCTCTGCAGTGGAGTCGCCATCCGGCCTGGCTGGAAGGAAGGGGCCTCTAGCTTGAAGCCCCTTTCCCCAGAGCTTGGTGTGAGCCAACCCCAAGGCCAACGAGAGTGGCATGACATTCCTGGCCTAGAAGGACCGTGATTTGAAGTTTCCTAAAGTTTGCCATGCACACCTGGGAGCAGTGCTCCCTAAATAACCTCTTCGAAACCACCCGCTTTCATCCCTGACTCTGAGGGCACACAGTTTAAGTGTGAGATTAAATGCAGAACTACATTAGATTGAAAAGAACCCAGTGAGGTAAACACACTGCTAAAGGAGGCTTTTTCCTTTCTCCCTAAGCTGTACCAAACGATTATAATCGCGTCTCAGTTGAACATGGACCTCTTTGTCTGTAAGGTGCAGTGTCCCTGTGGCAGGTCCTGTGTCTGGTGGACAGGGTCAGGTGTTCCTGCCCTTTGGAGTCTGTCTCTGAAGCCAGTGAACATAGGAACCAGGACAGGACATGGCCCGGGGGAGGGGGGGGCGCGGCAGTTTGGCACTACCTGAAGTGAGAGCTACTTCTATATTCACCCCGTCTTTTAGTAAAGTGAGGCCTCGGGTTTCTGTGGCACTCTGGACATCTCTGTCCATGACAGGTAGGACCTGCTAAGGACTCTGGGACTAAGGTGGGGTCTTCCTCCAGCCCTCCTGATAACTGCCACTGTCTCCCAATAAAGGCCACTGCACACCTTTAAACACAAAATAGTCTTTTATTTGTCAACGAAGGCTACACGGGATCACTTCTGGTTTTCTTTTTATGCTTTTTTCCCCCTTTTTTTCTAGAAGGTATCTACATCTGCATTTATTTACAGCCTTGTTGGTATTTACACAGTCAAGAATACAGTGTTAGAAACACAAAAGTGTTGAGAAAAAAACTTCTCAAAATTAGTTCCAGACTTCAGGAAAACATTTCCACATGGTAAGGCCAGAGTCTCCAGTGTCGGTCATCCAGAGGCAGCTCAGAATTGTCCCTTGCCAGAGCTGCGGGTTCAGAGGTCCTCAGAACAACGGGCACGTTTAGAACAGTGGGGTTCTGGTGGTGAGTGGATCAGAGCTGCTGGGGACCCCCAGACATCTGTGGGTCTGCTTCTGCTGGGACAGCCAAGCCTGCCCATGGGCAGTCATCCCTGAAACATCTGCCCTTAGAATCAATCACATTTTTCTTAGGGACGAGGAAGTAGCCCAGTCTTATGCCTTTGGCATTCCCCAGAGGGTAAGAAACACAACACAGGGCCCCACCAAGGCCTCCCAAACATAACACAAGGTCCCCATCCCACGCCTTCCCGCCTTTGATCCTCCACAACACCCGGAAACCTCAGAGCGCACCACTGTTCAGGGCAGTCAAGTACACAAGGCTGGTTTTGAGAATGAAAGGTTGGAGAGGATAAAGTTTCTCTCTGTCACCTGAGCAATGAGTCTTTACAATGAGTTTGCTGTTTGGGGAAGGCTAAATAAAAAGGCCTTGAACTACAGAGTTCTTTTTCCGCTTCCTTCCCCTCCCACAAAATACAGACAATGGTTTTGACCTAGCTGAGGATGGCCTGCCTCCCACGGAGGGCTTTTTAGTCCTGATGAAGACCCCAGGAGAAAGGGGAGGCTGGGTCTTTCTGGGACCCCATGGGAGGTGAGTCCCCCCATCCCCAGGATCGGGAGCAACCTCTTGGGCTAAGTGGCTGCTGTGAGGGATGAAGAACATTCTTATCTTTGTGTGATGCGTGATCAAATCCCAAAGTCCAGCACCCTGCTGAAAGCCAGCAAGCTCCTCTTCCTGGGTACAAAACCCACTGTCACTTTTCTCACCGAGTGGCCACCAGAAATTCGAGGGCTGCCAATGGCAAAGCTGTTTTCTAAGATGTCACATTGAAAACCTTGTCTACAAAGGCAGCAACTTAGAAGTCACAGCTGAGAGGCCCCTTGTTCTTCCTCCCTTGCTTTGTGTCTGTGAAGCCCTGCCCAGTTAACTCAGCTCTTCCGCTGCTCCATTATCTGCTCCTCGCCCCCATCCCACCCCTGTTATTTGCAGGCACTTGTCCAGCCTCAGTCTCCCATTAGCTTCCTAGCGTTTCTTTCAAATCTTGCATCCCTCAGTTGAGTCAGGTACTGGTATGGACCTTCAGCTAATTCTCCACCAGCGATTCTGAGCCAAGTGTCAGAGGCTAAGGTGTGGTTTACCGCGGAGTTGATATCACCGCTGTACCCTCTAGTGAGGCTTGTCTGGGAGATAGTTGTAAAGGGGTGGTGGGTCTCAGGGTATAGAAGACAAAATTGGGACTTGATAAGGTCTTGGTTAAGGTCGTGAAGGAGGGGCTGAGGCTGAGGGACTAATTGGCAGTTATGGAGGGTGGAGGAGGCAGGAACTACTTGAAATGAACCTTAGCGGTTCAGAAGCTACCACCCTTCAGAATCGCAAACATCGACCAGTGAGGAAGACCTGGTTACTCTGTCAAGTGGATAGATGTAGTTAGTGCCCAAAAGACAGGTGCTGTCCAGGATGACATTTAATACTCAAAGCCTTCTACATAGGCAAAAGGAACTGTGGCTTACGCCTTCAAACCCACCTGGGAGGTGGAATCCAAACTTAAAGGGCCAAGGTCAGAGTACCCGTTCAGAGAGGACAGTATCAGTGCAAGGTAGAGCCACATAGTGCTGTCTAGCCTGTAGCTGAGGTCCTCTATAGCTCAGGGAAGCTTGCTTGTTTCCCCTGTAGAATCTAGGTACTCTCTCTGGGATGGAGCCCAGGAAGAATATCGGGTCATTCCTTTAAAAAAAAAAAGAACACCCAATAATTCATCGTGTTTACTAATCCCTAAAAATCTATTCTTTGAGGGAGGAAGGTAGTGGAGGAGGAAGACACAGGCTGGACAGGTACAAGGAGATGGTTCCCTTGGGTCACATGCCATCTCCGGGTTACAAGTAAATGTCCTCAGCACATCTCAGGCAACGTCAGGCAGCCAGCACGGGCTAGATCAAGGAGGCCAACTCACAGGACAACTCTGCCCCAAGGACCCTCATAGCAAAGGGACATTTTGAGAGGCATACGTCTTTTGGATGCAAAAAGAATTATGTTTTTCAGGTCAAACTATTTTCTATCCCATCCAAGAACAATCGTGCCAGAAGGGAGTCCCCATTACCAGCTCATGCTGGGTACAGTGGGCCTGAGGGGGCATCGGATCTGACCCAGCAGAGCTCTGAGCCAGAGGCAATGAGCATCCAGTGGATGAAGCGGGCCGTGACATACTGTTGCAGCAGTGTGACATATTATTTTTGGAATCAGGAAGAGCACTTAGCGAAGACACATCCTCTAATCCCAGTGGGACCACATAAGGCGAGATGTCCCTTCCCCAAGAAGCTTTGGACACCTCCCTCTGCCAGGCAGAACCCAGACTCCACATCGCTCCGATTCTCATGCAGTAAGAGACCTTCTTGGTTTCATTAACTCATGTCGTATTCTGAAGACTCTGTAAGGCTATAAAGGTGCCATGAGCTTATCAGTCCAACAAGGTTTCCACGGGGAATAGCTTAGACTCAGAATTCATTTTCCACACTTAATGCAAATGTAACCCATAAAAGTCCTATTTTCTAAGAAGCCCGGCTCAAAAGGAAGCATTTGGCTTCCCCCCTGTCTCCCAGAGCCTCCTGTGAGTGCTAATGACAATGGTATCTAGGCAGACAAACCACGAAAGGAATCCTCCAGTGAGCTCCCAGCTCTTGCGGTGACACTCTTCTGCGCTCAGACCTCCCCTGGCCCGCTGGCTGCTGCCTTCCTCTGGGCAGCCCCCCAGCACAGGCTGCACCTGTGCCTAGCCTCGTCCAGATGATGTGTGCATATGTGCAGAGGTCTTCACAGGAACAAAGCTAGCCTGGCCTTCTGGATCCACGGGCACCAGCCTCTGGCGGGCACCAGCCTCTGGCACCACCATCCCTGATCCCAGTGGGTTTGAATGACCCTGATAGGCCATACCAAAAGAGCTCTTTCCTCTTATTTCAAAACAAAACCCCAAACAATCTTGGCTGGGGTTCTCCAGTGAAGAACTCCACAGAAGGGACTTCCTGAAAGTCCAGGCTCTGGGACTCCAGAGCCTCTGGGAATAGCCTTTTGAGGGAGGCAGAAGAAACCCAGGAGCTGGTTACAAGGATCCTTGGCTCATGCCTTTGCTGACTCCTTTCTTTGGCTGGTTTGTTTCTCATGCATCTTTCCAGGATCAAACACCATCAGGCATCTCTTGCCACACTCCAGATTCTCAGTGGTGGCAGCTGAGTACTGGAGGGGAGATAACCCAAAGCCATGGGGACAGGGCTTCCTTGTTCCCTGGACTTGGAGGGCTTGCTGTGCAGTGCTGGGTCTCACGTCTGACTTTGGGAGAGAGGAGGAGATGAGCGAGGGACATCGTGGAAGGTCAACCACTCACAGACATCCTGGTGCTTTCGCCCCTTGGAAAGGATGGGGCTCCAAGCCCAGGATGTTACATCACCAGACTGGGGGAAGGACCTAGGAGACACTTTCTCTACTTCATTATGGGGTGGGGCTGGCACTGACAGCTACATTAGAGATTTGCAAAAGGGAGAGGGGGCTTCATTTAGCATCAAAATATAAAGCTCGGGCAGGAGTTTGGGGTGGCTTGAAAAGGTGCTGAACAACATCATGGAATTTTCCAGAGCATGATGTAGGTCCTCAGGAGGCACAAAACATGGTGAAGAGAAACTCACCACTCTCTGTGGGAGCCTAACCAAAGCTCCCGAGGCCCCACAAGGCCCCGTTCCTCTCCGCACCCATCACTCCCACCCAACCCCAGTCTAGGAAGAAAGGGCTACACACGGGACAGTTAGACATTCATGTCTCACATCACACTGGGGACCTAGGGATGGATGAGGACACACCCAAGGAGATGTGTACCCCAAAGAGAGGAGAAATGTACCCCAAACAACAGGGAAAATCCCTCAAGGAAAAAAGGGAACAAAAGACAATAAAGTTATCATTGTGGTCACACTACAGGAAAAAAAAAAAAAAAACAACCTTCCATTCTTTGCAAAAAAAAAGTATGAAGGCCAAATTAGTGTTTTTCTTTAAAAAAAAAAAAAAAAAGGATGTTGCACAAATTAACAATGCAACCAATATCTTTCTGTTTTGTTTTCTGTACTTTTTAAAAAAAGTTTTTGTTTTTTGTTAAGTACAACACAGTCAAGGTACACGGACACAGAAGAGTGGCTGTCTTTGGCAAGAAGTCCAGGCCTTGGCCCTTTCTGTCACCTTCGGCCCATCTCGCTCTGTCTCATGAAGTGGATGTTGTTGGCGCTGTCTGACAGTTCTGGGTACTGCTCAACGGAGGTCACAAAGAAGCCGTCATAGCCTTGCACCCGCCCTGTGTTCAGCACCTGCTGCCTCTCCCCCTCTGTCCAGGCCCGTAGGCCTTCCTCCCCTTCCCGCAGTCTTTGCTGCTCCCGGGCCCAAGCCTGGCGTACAGCTCTCTGCCTGGCCAGCTCCAGCACCCGTGCCTTCTCCTCATCCACGGTTGTCCCATAGCGGGTGTTCAGGCACAGTGCCCTGTACTGTAGCTGGATGTCAGTGTAGCGTCTAGTCCTGCCACTGAGCATCGTGTTGATCTGGGACACAGTGACATTGACCCCGTTCTCCAGGGTTCGCCGCCCCCCACTGAGGCCCAGGATGGCCAGGTCACCTTCAGAAGGTCCTGGTTTCACAAAGTAATGGGTATCCACCCCATCAATGGTGAAGTGAAGGTTCTCTAGATAGTGGGCATTGTTCAAGATGGCCGCAATCCTCCGCCCATCCTCATTGGCCACACTGATGATGTCTGTGGTCACTCGACCATCTTTCAAGGCAAACTTGACCCCCTTGCCAAAGATGGAACCACTGGAGGCAAACTTCTTTGTCTCTGGGGCCTGTTGGCAGCTGGTGATGGTGGAGCCATAAAGCTGGTCAAAGCGTTCCAAGGTAACAAAGGCCTTGAGTTGCTTCTGGACTTCACATTGTACCCCGAGGATAGACTGATGGGGGAGGGTCATGAAAAAGAGAGAGGGAGAGAGTAAGACAACGGGAAAAACAAACCCCCAAAGCACTGAGAATCAGTGCAAATGGTGAAGTCAAACCTACAGGTATTTATTAGCTTGTAGCATCTGTTTTGATGGTGCTGACCATCAGAACACCCAGCCATCCTTCATCTATTAATCCCCACAACCTTCTATTCAGGGCCAGTTCAGAGAGCAGCTGCTCTGGCCAGGTCCTTTTCTGAGCAGTGGGGATACAGAATGAACTGGACATCACCTTTGCCCTCAAAGAACTCATTGTTTCATAGGCCCAGACAGACATGACAACAATATTACCACCAAATGTAATGACTGGTGGTCTAAAGGATAGAATAGTTAATAGATACAGTAGCATTTCTTGTTCTTCAAGCTCAAGAATTACCATTCAACACCCTGCTTGACCCCCATAGTAGATAACTGTTATTATTTGCAGGTCACTTTTTTTTTTTGAGACAGAGTCTCACTATGTATCCCTGGCTGACCTGGAACTCATCATGTAGACCAGGCTGACCTCAAAATCAGAGATCCACCTGTCTCTGCTTTCCAAGTGCTGGGATTAAAGGCATGAGCCACCACATTCAGTTTCAAGTTCACTCATAAGGAAACTAATGCTGACACAGTTCCTCCCTGGCCTACTCCACGTTAGTATTCAAACCCAGGTCTGTCTGACTCTGGAGGCCAGTGTCAAGGGCAGCTGCAGTAGTGAGAAGCAAAGAGAGCTCAGGAGATGCTCAAGCTAACGGTGGGGAAGAGAGGGAGAAGGTAGGGTTCCAAGGAGAGGGCCAAGCCCGAGTTAGGACTTCAAGGATGTCGAGAGTGATGTTAGCGGAGGGATGGAAAGAAATGCATGGTATTAGGAAAGCCAAGCATTGTCTCAGGCCCTCACTTTGTTCTATTGCTCCGCACCCCCATTATCCAAACTTTCCATGAATAGTCTCTAGCCCACAGTGCCTCCTTGGACCCCTTCAAATATCCCTGCACTTGACTGCTGTGGGGTCAGGTTGGACCCCGTCAGCTTGGTGTACCATCTGTCTGGCCCTCCCACTCTCAAGGAGCTCAGACAAGCTGTGCTCAGGGCTTTAGGGCTTTATCAGCAACTCAGGGCACAGGTTTTAGCAACAGACCCATCAGCCTCCCATTGAAATTAAGTCCTCTTTATAATTAATAGAACCCTGTCTGTGAACAATTATTTCCTAGAGTTTCACAAAAGCCGGAGTGCTCAACAACAAAGATCTCCAATGCTTGCCAAGGGCAGAAATCAATAATTCATTGACAGGCAAGGTTGGCAAACAGGCAGTCAGAGACAGGGACGCTGGGGAGCACAGAAGAAACCTGGCGGGGGAGGAAGCACTGTGTGGCTGGAATCAGCCTTGGGGACAGCAGATGCTGGGACATCTGGACTCAGGGGCCGGGGTAGTAAGGTCTGCTACAGGCTAGGGCAGAAAGAGGAGGGGCTCTGTGGCCGGGCAGATTCAGGTTCATGTCCTCTTCTGTCATTTTCCAACTGAACATCCTTGGGTAAGTTTCTCTGAGCCCAGCCCCCTTATTTATGAAATGGGGTGTTTACATGGTTCAAGTGTTGTGTCCCAGAAGCCCCTACAATGTGCTAGCCTGTGTGTTGGGCACTAACTAACTGAGATGCATAACTTAAGCTGTTGGGATGCAGCATCTAGTGAAGGAATAAGAAAGAAAATAAAAGCTGAACAGAGCAAACCACTTGAGCAGACTCATCTACAAGTCTGGGAGGTGATAGCAAAGACGAGCCTAAAGGAATTAATCTAGAATAAGAAACAGGGACGTGGTGCTGGTGAGCTGGTTCAGCTGGCAAAGGGCTAACCCCACACACATGAGGACCACGGTTCAGATCCCCAGCATGCAGGTAAAGAGCTGAGCATGGAGGCACATGTCTGTAATCCTGGCAGATACAGGAAGACCCCTGACTCTTTTGGCCAGCTCGTCTGAATCTGTGGGCTTCTGGCTCAGTGAGAGACACACACAAACATAATCTCTCTCTCCAAAAGGTGATTGTATGCACACACACACACACACACACACACACACACACACACACACCATGTATACACGTATATCAAGGTGGAGGAAAGGGAATGGGGGGAGGGGAGACCAGGAAATTTTGCAAGCACAGGATCATGCCATGCGGCACAGCTGCTTCTCCCAGAGTTTTCTATCCCTGGGCTGGCACCCCATGGAAGACTTGGTTTCTGCTGATCTACTCTTGCATTCCATGGGTTGCAGTACAGAGCTGGACACAGAATCTGTTCCTGGTATAGGATTCATGAATGGAGACTGAGTTTGGGATTAGCAATGCATGAAGTGAGCAGCAGGTGGGATGAGACTATTGTAAACGATCTTTGCAGCCATATAATTCCAAGTCTTTGAAATCTGGTCATACAAGGAAAATTTTTTTCTTTCCTATAGCCCTCCTAGTCATGTTCAGCCAGATGACAGAAAGTGGACAGATCTGGGTTTGAATCGTCTCATGTATTAAACCTGGACAATGAGAAGAATACCAGCATGGTATATTTGTGAGCTAACTTAAGTACAGTGTCCCTCAATGCAGGTGCATAAGGTGCTCAAAGAATATCACATCTGTATTCAGAACATGCCCCTCTTAGTGCTTTTGCCCGCATGACAAAGACCTATTATTTTTTGTGGAACTCTAAACTTGGTGGACCACACAAAACTCCTTCATACAGCCTGTGAGTGTCCATGTGCTGCTACAGCTGGGTCCCTGGGGCCTGCTTAGCTATAGAGTTGCTGTTTTCTGAAAGCTGTCTGGCAGGAACCATGAAGGTGCTGCCTCAGTTTCCACTGCTGGCTCAAACTTTCCTGCAGAGTTGGTGGGATCCCTGCTTTAACGTCAGAATGGCCTGAGGTGTGGCTGTCACATGGGGAGGAGTTACCTTGCTGTTGTCCCATTCCTGAGTTTTCATCTGGGTGTGCACGAGCTCGTAGGATGGTTCCATGGCATCTGTGTCTGGTTTGGGATAGCCAGGTATCACGTTGTGTAGCTGGAATCCAAAGGTGAGTAGCCAGCTGTTGACATCTGGGTGGAGAGAAGCAGAAATACGCCTAAGTGGATTTTTGCCCAGGGGCCACAAGTGGGAAGTGACCTGTCACAGGGATGACATTTACATACACTGGGAAATAATGTCCTGGTCTTAAAGCCAAATGTGCTGCTGGGCCCCCAGCAGTTCCTCTCCCAGGCATCTGCCCAGAACCGTCTTCCAATGGGTAGATCCAAGAGAGGAAACCCAGGCAGAACCCAGGCTTCCAGATATCTCTTTCTTCTCTCTCCCTCACCTGCTTACCCTGAGGTAGCTGCTGATGGATGAAGCTCTCCCAGGCCCATCCTCACCACCAGCTTCAATAGGAAACACTTGCAAAGGTCAGTCAGACCCAAGAAAGGATTTTAATGGCTGCCTTGCAAAGAGAAAAATTCGCTCAAGAAACAAACTGCCCCACCGTCTTTGTAGCCATTAGAACCTCGGGGCCAACGCGCCCCTGGGCAGGCACTGGCTAGTATGAAGATCAAAGGGCTCTCCTCTTGCTACTGTCTTTTATTTCTGACAGTACAAGGAAGTCACCCGACCTCCCAGTGCCTTAGCCTGCTAGTCTCTAAGCTTACTAATCACATTCCTTGGAGTTGCAAGTTAAAGACAAGGTATTTCGGTAAGCATTTGGCTCATTGAAGAATGGAGTCAGAAATCTATGATCCTGGGTTGGGGTGTAGTTGAGTTGGTAGAGTGCTTGCCTAGCATGCATGGAGTCCTGGGTTCTGTCTCAAGCACTACAAAATGTGATGCCTATCATTCCTGCACCCAGGAGAGGGAGGCAGGAGGAACAGAAGTTGAAGGCCATCCTTGGCTACATAGTGAGTTTGTGGCTAGCCTGGGCTGCATGAAATCTATCTCAAAACAAAGTAAAGCAAAACCAAGGATGACAACAACAAAAATCCATCCAACTAACCAACCAACTAAAAAACTTCAAAAGCCATGACCTTAGATGGGGGTCAAGGTGGGCTATCAGTCACTTGGCCCATGTGGCAGAGAACCGTGTCCTCACAGGACCCCAAAGGGAGATGAGACCTGGGCCCATCTGTCTTTTAATATGATAAAAATCAGACATGGATTAGGCATGCCATTGAAGCCAAACAGTGAGAAAACCATTGTCTGTCTGGCATCCTTGGAAACAGAGGTTGTACTGTAGGCAAAGATGGCTGAACAAGGTGAGGTGCCCTAGAGGGGGCAGTGTGGAAGTAAGCAGAGTGGTTCTTAAAAGCTGAGGAAGAACCAGAAAGGACAGAGCCTGGGGTGGCAGGAGAGAGGTGATCCGAGCCTTGCTGGAGGTAGTCTGTGCTGCAAGGCAGCTCAGCCTTCTTTGGGAAGGGGCGGCTGAAGATGCTAAAGCACTCGTCAGATAGACTCAGAATCCAGTCTCAGTGGCAGGGGGGTGGGGTGGGGCGGGGTGGGGTGGGGTGGGGTGGGGTGGGAGAGGTGTGCAAGGTTTTAAGGCCAGCCTCAGAGTCAGGTGCCATTTGTTTTCTTTCCAATGGAAACACATCTCTGTTGGGAGTTCCTGTGGATGACCCAGGCCTAGGAGGAAGTGATCTCCCCCCCCCCTCCCCCGTGGGAGTCAACAGTCAGCAGTGTGTTCTTGACCCTGTGGTGACCCATGTGTCTCTCCCATCTAAGCATCTCACATTTGTCTGTGCCTCTTCGGTGGTTGTTTCCAGTTGTCCCAGGCCCCTCCACCCCTCACTTCAGCCTTGCTGTGCAGGTCACAGAAGGCAAAGAGCATGGCAGCTGGGGCCACACAAACCCACCTGCTGGCTCCTCAGTGTATAAACGTGAACTTGGAGAGCTTGCTTAATCCTCAGAGATTTAGTTCCCTCGTTTGCACACTGGCAACAGGAATGGTTGTAACTACTCTTGGAGGAGAGTAAGCTTATCACTTGGAGGTAGTTATTGTAGAGCAGCTGTTCCAAGCTTGTGCCTAAAACACTGGGTTGAATTCACAGTATCCAGATCAGGTACTGGTTCTCTGTCTTTGTCTATCCCAAGACCCCCATTTTCTTATTTGTAACAGGAGGGCTTGGATGACTTCTCCATGGCCCTTTCCTCATTGAGTTTCCAGAAGTCTCTCATTCTATGATTCTCAGCAGATGGATCTTTGGGAATTAAAACAAGCCGAACATGGGGAGAGAACACCTCACAAAGCCCTTTTTCTTCAGGCTGAGAAGGTGCATCGGGATTTGTGGTTGCTTCTATCTGGAATAGCGCACATTCCCAGGAAAGCAGGGGGCACGGGAGAGGGCTGGGCTTTAATTATAAGTGATGGAAGATGGGAAGCTTGCTATCACGTCTTTCAGGAAAATGTCAGAGATCTATTTGCTCACTCGCTTTCCTACTGGGCTTTTCTGAAGCGCTGGGAATTGTACTCTTATAACCTCAGGGGCAGGCTCTCCTTCCTGTTGAAAAGCTCGGCTTTACCTGTCAGTCCCAGAAGTCACTGCTGCCGGGAGGGAGGGATAAAATGCAAACGATTTGAATCTCTTTCACGTGTGCATAGCTTTGTTCTTCACAGAATGTATTTGAATTCAAAAAAACACTAAGCATTTGAAGTCCGACACTGCAGAGTTCTAAGGCTTGCCTCCTCATGTCTTTGTGGGAGGGTTACTTTACCTGTCCTGAACTTCACTGTGTGCGTCTGTGTTCCCCACCCCACACGTCTCGGTAAAGACTCAGCACGATGATGTGTGAGACATAACTGTGGTGGACATGTTAGGGTTGCTTCCCTCCCCATGATCCAATTCTACCTTCTTTCTCTGGGGGTGGGGCCGGGGCACTGATGCAGCAGTGGACCATGGATCCAGAATAAGCCAATCAGTGTATTCTGTCCTCCACAACCCCAGTAAATGCTCCATTGTCACATGACCTAGGCCTACCTTACCAGAGCATACCTCAGGACCTTTGAAAGTATGTTTGGGAAAAATAAGCTTTCTTTGTTGTTGTGATGTGAATGAGGACACACTTCACCCGCAGAGAAGATAAAAGGTAAGGTGTAGTGAAAATCAGGAGAATCTGAGTTTCCTCTTCGCCACTGCAAATCATGTCTGATGGTCTGAAAGTCTGAGTGTTTAGACAACATATATCTCTCTTTTTCATATGCCACAGGACCCACTCTGTAGGTAAAATCAATTTTGGGGTCGTGACCAGTATTTTCCTTGAAGTGGAACAGGCTAGACTAGAAAATATATAGACACCAAACTTAACGACTGCTTTGCAAACCTTTGGTTTAAGTGTTTCATTGTGATATTTAAAACAAAAATCTTTTTTTTTCTTTTTTGAGATACGTTCTCATGTATTCAGGCTGTGTAGTCAAGGATGAGTTTGAACTTCTGATCCTCTAGTCTCCACCTCTGGAATACTGGGATTAAAGGTGTACAATTGTGTGCAACACCACACCTAATTTACTCAGGGCCAGGGATGGAGCCAAGGGCTTCACGCATGCTAACAAGTGGATGCTCATGCATGTTCAACCAATGGGGCTACATTCCTAGCTTCAAATCCTTTTCCTAAGGTGGGCTCAAAGACATCTGTGAAAAGTGGCATGAGCTCCATGAAGGCAGGCACTAAGCCTTCTTCCCCGCTGGGTCTTCAGCGCGAGCCTGGCTCGGAGAAGGTATAACTAATATGATGTTTGTTGGCTTTAACTGTCTGGGAAATGAAACACACACTGAAAATGCAAGGAGCCCCTTGGACAGTGGAGAGCTGTGCTAAAAAGCAGGCTCCAGAGACCAGTGTGATCATCATGGGAAACGCTCTGAAACCGAGAGCCCTGGTCTGTGTGACGCTCCACAGACCCTTGGTCCTTTGGAGGCTCACGGGCCTCATCTGTAGAGTGCAGAGGATTGTCGTGATCTCACAGGGTTGTTGCCAGGCTTAAAGGAGACGGTGTCTCCAAGTGCTTGGCAAAGAGTGTTCAATCATCCAGTGCTATTCTGGGAGGAGACTATATGCATATGGTAGTGTACAAAGGAAGAGGGGGAGGACGATGATATTTTGGCAAGCTTTAACAATTTTTTATGGAAAATTACATTTCCTATTACAGTATTTTTTTTCCCCAGCTAAAGTAACATGCCAAGATGTCTCACAGGAAACTCACTAGAGGGTGAGGCAGGGGGCGTGCTTTGTGCAGACAGATGTAATGGAAATGTCACCCTAATCTGTCAAGTCTCTCCAGCAGCCAAGTTGAGCATGGGAACACTGTCAAAATATATGTATTTATCCCCAGCCCCCGAGTATGTTTTCGTGACACCTGAGTACCACCGTGTTCTCCCTTCTATCTGTGCGTTTGGGATTCTTCCTCTTAATTGAACAACCTAGAATGTTTCCTGGAAAAAGGAGCCCTCCTGTTGCTGTCAGCAGAAATAGGATCCAGGTGAGGCCACCAAGTTTTAGGGTGAGTAAGCTAGACACAATGCCCTCTCTCCAATTCTGCGTATTGACCCCAGTCTCCTGAATGTCTTTCTTCCTGCTACTTGATGAAATCTGTTTCAGAAGCCAGCCTCCGGGATCAGCTATTCTTTGAAGGCTTCCCAGAACTCTGTGGGGAGAGCCAGTTGCTAGTCTTCTGTGTTTTAATGGCCATCTGTGCAAACCTTCCCCTCACACTGGACCACAGCGTGCATTTCCTCTGATAGTGGAGATTCCTTGAGGGAGGGGATCATCTTTCTATTCTCAGTGCCTGAGCCTGGGGAGGGTGTGGAATGAAGGAAACAGACACAAAAGAGGGGGCTAGTAGATTGAATCACAAGATCACCAGGCTTTCTCAGTACAAATTCTCCTCACAAGTTGCTGGCTGGCTTCATCCAGATCCCATAGAGATCCCTGTGTGACTTGCTGGGTGATTGTAGCAGCCTGAGATGTCTCCATCTGAAGGACCTACAGGACACTTTATTTGCTAGCTGGTTTTGGAGAAATGAAAGCTAATGTTCCCCTTTAAAGCAGAGGGTGAGGGAAAGGGAATCAGCATGAGCTGTGTGAGGCATGAAATGTGGATCTCGAATCACCCTTGCCACTAAGCTTCTATTTGTTCCATGAATTAATTGTTTCTTTTTAATCTTCCTTTATTGCCTGCTTAGGATGCATATACATATGTACACCCGCGCGCGCGCGCGCACACACACACACACACACACACACACACACAAACACACATTTTGAGACATAGTGTTGTGTATCCCAGGCTAGCTTCAAACTCACTGTGTAGTCAAGATGACATGGAACTCTTGGTCCTCTGCTCTCCACCTCCTGAGTGCTGGGATCCAATCTAGTGTTTTGTGCCTGCTAGGAAGCATTCTGCCAAATGAACTATATCCTAAGCTCTGGATGGTTTCTTAATCTTCTACTTTATCTCCACGATTGCTGACTTATTTTTTTTATTTTTTATTTTTATTTTTTTTTTTGAGACAGGATTTCTCTGTAGCTTTGGAGTCTGTCCTGGAACTTGCTCTGTAGACGAGACTGGCCTCGAACTCACAGAGATATGTCTGTCTCTGCCTCCCGAGTGCTGGTATTAAAGGTGTGTACTGCCACTCCCCAGCTGACTGCTAACTTACTAATGATGTCTATTTGTGCCTGATTTAGTTTTTTTTTTCCTTTGAAACTGGGTCTCCTACAGCTCAGACTGCCCTAGAACTCCTGATCCTCCTGCCTCTACCAGACCCCCAGATTATCTGCTTTAGTTTTCGGTTTCTAATGGTTGCTCTAGGGTAGCATATGAACATTTATCCAACCAGAATAAGGATAGGTATTCTAACCGTTTGATTTATTTTGAGACAGGGTCAGGGTCTTACTATTGCTTGGCTGGACTGGAACTCATTGTGTAGACTAGGCTAACCTTGACCTCACAGAGACTCCTGCCTGTCTCTGCCTCCTGAGTGCTGGGATTAAAGGTATGGAACCATCATACCTAGCCTGGTATTCTAACTTTATTGTAAGCCCAGGAAACTAAAATTCAGAGCAGTAAAATAATGTGTCATAGTTGAAAAGGTAGACCCATCCCCTTAGTCCTGTCTGTCTCCAAAATTTATGTTTTCCATTTCACTATCATAAGTTGAAAAATCTGATTTTATTTTAGCTACACCTTAACTCATATTACTGAGAACACATAGTCAGTTTGATTTCTATGCCAGAAACTTCCAGAGAGCATCTCAAGGGCTGTTTCTAGTGAGACATCAGGATTTTTGTTGTTGTTGTTTTTGTTTTTCAAAACAGGGTTTCTCTGTATAACAACCCTGGCTGCCCTGGAAATCTCTTTGTAGACCAGGCTGGCCCTGAACTCACAGAGATCTGCCTGCCTCTGCCTCCCGAGTGCTGGGATTAAAGGTATGTGCCACCACTGCCTGGCTGAGACATTAGGATTTTATGGTGAAGTAATTTAGAAGAGTTATAGGTAAGTATACTAAAGAGCTCTTTTTACTACAGAACCTCTCAGAGCCTTCACAAACTGAAATATGATAAAACTAATATATTATGAAAAATTAAGAATGTGGTCCTGTCAACTATGTCTGATGATGGATCCATTATTTCCTGAGTAGTCTTTAAACTAGTTTTTTCTTTAAATAGACTTTGGAAAACAATGCTATTGGGGACAGTCTGTGTCTCCTGCCACCCCCTACCAGCTTTCTCAAGGAGCAATGGGGTAGGTCCTGACCTAGGGTGTACCTCAGTCCTCACCTGTCATGAAGCACTTGATGTCCTGAGAGTTGCTGATGGGGTTGTTGTTCTTAAACATGTAGAGATGAAAAGGCACGATGCTGCTACTACTCAGGCGTTTCCAGAGTTCATGGTCTGGGCTCGTCCAGCGTCCGGCCAGCACATCATAATCCCGTCGGCCCATGTGGACAAGCTTGGTGAGCGGATCATAGAGGCCACCGTGGTAGCCGATGATGATCTGGAAGTTGGGGTTTGTGTCCATGTAGATCTCCCCATAGGCTGTGTACAGGATCTGCTTGATCATCAAGCCAGTTCCACTGAAGACAGCAAGCGGGGTCCCGATGTTGTCACAAGCTATATAAAACTCATCGCCACTGCTCAGCTCCATGGCAAAAAGGTGTCCCTGCAGGTCATAGTAGAGGGACGTGATCTCAGAGCTGGAGTGGTTGTAGAGGTGGGTGACCTTGGTGGGGTTGGTCAGGTCTGCATAGAAGAACTGTAGGTGGTGACTGTGGCTGCTCTTGCTGGATACTCGCCGCCCCAGGCCGTCATAGCGGTACCTGACACTCCAGCCACTAGCCCGGTTGTAGGCTTTGATGAGCAGGCCAGCTGAATTGTACTCGAAGACATCCCCACCCCGCTGCCTCAGGAAGCCATCCTCGTCCATCTTGTACTGCACATCACCCAGCCTAGTGATGCGGTCACGGAGGTCGTACCGTAGTGGTGTGAGCCGTGCACTGTTCCCAGGGCTCAGCAGGTGTAGGTTCCCGTTGAGGTCATAGCTGTAGCGCCAGAGCGGCTTGTCATTGATGGAGACTGTCTGCAGCTGGCCATCAGCATCGTACTCATAGGAGTAGCGGGTGGTGTTGGCATAGGGTCCCACCTTCAGCTCCTTCTTCACTACCCGTCCCATGTTATCATACTGAACAGTCATCCAGTACATGAGTGACCGGAAAATCTCATACTGCACTTCCTTCATCCTGCCATAAGCATCAAAATGTTTGGTGTGGGTCATGACGGCTGTGGTGATGATCTGGTTGATGTCATAGTAGATGACACCAAACTTCCCAAACTGTTCTGTCTTCCCTGACACATCATCGTAGCGGTAGAGATCGATGGGCAGTGGGGTCTCGTTGATCACAGCCTGCATGCTGGTCACACGGAAACTGTTGTCATAGTTGTAGTCGAAACGGGCGTTGACCATGCCTTCCTCTGTGAAGCGGAAGATCTGACGGTCAATCAGGGGCCCAATCTGACGGTAGCGGATAGTGCAGGTGAAGCCCTCGTTCTGTAGGTTGACGGTCTTCAGCATGCCTGCTGTCTCGTCATAGGTGAAGCTCACCTTGGTGGTGTCATACAGAGTCTCGGCCAGCTTTGACAACTTGCCATACTTGTAAATCACCCTGCGGCCAGTGCCCAAGTAGAAGGTGTGCAACAGGTGCCCATCCTCAGTGAAGTCCTGTATGACGGAGGCATTGCCTTCCGGGGGTTGGTAGATGTTTCTGTAGTAGCCCACTGAGCGAATGGTCTCCAGTGTCTGCCTGGCTACATTGGGCATGGTCACGGAGGAGAGGCGGTCATTCTTGTCAAACTCGAAGATGTACTGCCTCTGGCTGTGGAGGTGAAGCACCATGGACTGGAGGGAGAAGAAAACCATAGATGAAGGAGGTGAGAGAAGCAATGACAGCCCAAGTACCCACTTGTCCTGGAAATTGCTCTGCAGACCAGGCTGGCCTCAAACTCAGAGATCTGCCTGCCTCTGCCTCCCGAGCGCTGAGCTTAAAGGTGTGCACCACCACCTCCCAGCTGGTAGATTTGGTAGCTAGATGTAGGCTTGTTATCTGATGACTTTCCAAAGGCAAAATATTCACTTTATGCCCCACTTCTGAATTCAGAAGTGGATGGAAGGCTGAAAAAAGTGGTGATTTTGCATTGTGCCTAAGCAGAGCATTCCAGCCTGTGCACCAGGGGTTGTTAGGGAGGTGCTGTGGCTGCGTTGTCTCTCAGCCTTTGGCCTTGCAGGGTCCACTCAGGCCATTTGCTTTCCTCTTGTGAGCAAGCAGTCTGCGGGTCTGCTCTTTTGCGCGGTATGGATCAGATCATTTCTGCATGTGATGGGGTGTGAGACTGGGATGTTCTGGCTTAAAGTATTTGTAACAACTTCCCTCCTGCCTTCCCTGACCCAGACTTCTGACCTCAGTCTCTCTATCCAAGCAAGAAGGAACGCTCTACAACACAGCCTGATGGTCTTAAATCCTGGCAGCCTTTGTCTGCTAAACAGCTTCTGTGGCTTCCCTTTGCCAGGGCTACATAGAGAAACCCTATCTTGAAAGAAAAACAACAAAAAAGCAACCTCCTCCCACAAACCAGACAAAACAAAACCCTACCATTCTCCTTCCCCCATATGAGACCAACTTCTGAATTTAAATAATTTAAAAAGTTATCCAAACGTGTTTAGGATTTAGGTCATTTTTGATTCCTAGTTTCTGAATGAAGTGAATTCTGACCCAAAGTGGAAGGGATTTGCTAGGCCTACACCTGGTATTAGCGGCAAGGGATTAAGTTGGCGTCAGATCTGATCTCCAGGCTTCTGCTTGGATCTCTAGTGTGAGGTTGCCCTATGTGTGATGATCCTGGGGGCAGGAACCCGTCCTGGGTCAGCACCCTCCTGAATCACACTACGAAAGTCTTGCTTCAGAGTCCAGCTAGTATGGGCCTGCTCTTCTCCATCAGCAAGGCTTTCATGTTTTCCTGGCCTAGGGACCTCCTGCTCACCACACTAAACCCATCCAGATACCTCCTGGGATGCCCTTTCCTTTTGGAAAATGGGCATCTCCCCCTTTGGAAACCACAACAGTCAGATTTATCCCCCTGAGATCAGCAGGTTAGGCTTGGCCATGGGGAGCAATGATGAAAGCCGGTTTAGTAGTGAATGCCTTCAGCTATTCAGGAGGCCAAGGCAGGAAGGTCAGTCAAGGAGCCCAGGAGTTCAAGTCCACCTTGGGTAGTGTAGTGGTACCCATCTTAAAAAATAAAGCCACATTGATCAGACTTCTATGCATCAAGGCCATTGATGGAGGGAGACAGATACCCACCTTCTCTAAGTATGTGTAGCTCCACACCTTCCCATCTGCAAAGATCCGGGATGTGATGCGCCCTGCCTGATCATATTCCATTCTCTCAGACATGATGCCCCTTTGGATTCCGGCAATGTGACCCCCAGGGGAGTAGGTTACATTAACACCATTCAGCCTGCTGCTAGGTGACCAGAGGCTAGGCCTCCCTGCCTGGTCATACAGGATCCGAAGGGTGAACTTGCGGTGGTCATCATAGATCTTCTCTGTGCGTGTTACACGGTCAAAGTCCAGAGACAAGAGATTTCGGTTGTGAACCTGGGAAAAAGATAAGAAAGCGAGAGACTATGATGTGGACATCAGGGACCTGGCTCTGAGGACCAACAACTGTGTCGAGCTCCTGAGAAGAGAAGGCAGTACAGGTTGTGGGCATCAAACCTCACTCTACCATCTGTTAGCTCTTTGAGGTTTCCTTATCTGTACAATAGAAAAAAATATATACTTCGTTGGCCTGTTGCAAAAATAAAGATAGCATGGGTGTACAGTATCTCTGGCAGAAGAAGACGCATGGTTTTAATCATGTGATATATCAACGGGACTTAATTAAAAGAAGAAGAGGAGGAAGAGGAGGGGGAGGAAGAGGAGGAGGAGGAGGAAGTCAGATCTTTCTTAGCTCCATCCTAAAAACAGAACTCCCAAATGGACCCGGCAAATCAACACCTGACCCACCTGCTCTGTGCCCCACGCTGTGCTGTGTTGGATTCCAAGGTCACCAAGCCCAGGGAAGCGGCAGATCTGTGGACTTCACTCTCACTAGTGCAATAGATACTTGATGGTTTTCTGAGCAAGCCCTAGCAATCCTGGAGCTCTATACTTGCTGCTTTTTGGGTCTCTCCTGCCTTTGCCCACAGTCAAGGCTTCTGGGTCACCTGCTGTCTCCCAAGACATCTCCTCCTGTTTCTCCTCAGAGGTGGCTGGGAGGCAGGAGCATCACATCTCCAGTGGTTTCTCTTGCAGTCTTGTTGGAACCAGTCCTAACTCTACAATACTTTGCTTTTGCTCCAGGATCAGAAGGCCCATCTCTATAGCCTCCCTGAGGTCTGCCAGGCCACCACCAACTCAGTTTCCTTTTTGAGTCGGAAATACAGACTCCCACAGAGGAAGCTGCAAGTTGGAGCTAGCTCTATGTATGTGCATGAGTACAGAGGTATGAGTGGGGATACACAAGGACCTGGAACTTTCTGTTTAGGCTAGGCTGGCTGCTCAGTAAACCCCAGGGGTCCACTCTCTCTGCCTTCCCAGAGCTAGGATTACAAACATGTACCACCATGTCTGTTTTTCATGTTTTTTCCCCCCACAGGGGTTCAGAGGAATAAACTCAGGCTGCCAAGCACCTTACTCATTAGCCATTTCCCCAGCTCTCCTGCTCCATATTTTAATATAGAAATGTGCTCTGGAGCCCCTGGATTTGACCCCTAGGCATAGTCTGTCCCCAAATGTTAGCAGGTTCTTCAAAGCTAAGGCTTCCCGCTGGGGGTGGGGAGGGGTGCCAGCCTGACAGGGCACAGGGGCACCTTTGCTGTCTCTTCTACTTGTCGTTCAGTAAGTTTGACAAGCAGGAAGACCCAAGAGGAAAGTAGGTAATTAGGTCACACTATATAAAATGGCATGTGTGGCTTGTGGAAGTCAAAGGTCCTTTGGGGATCTGTATATTTAGTAGAGGGTTTTGGTATAGGCAGGTGTCAGGATTAAGGCTGAATTTCAACCTCGACTATGTGACTAGCTTTTCCGTGTGACCTTGGTCAAGTGCCTTTACTTCTCAGGGACTCAGATTCTTCCTGCATATACTCTTATTAGACTCAGGAGTAAATCACCAGGGGACTGCTAGGTGCATAGAAGGCACCGGATAAATGGCTATAATTATTTCTACTAAATGACAGCACATGATCATGGTTGGTCCTAGAGGAAGGAGAGGTGTGTGTGTCTTCCCCCACTCTCCCATACAAATGTCAAGGCCCCGAAAATAAGGATTTATAATGATGATGCTGAGACGGTTTCAGCTGTGAATGGCCTGGTTATAATAAGCTTGCCTTCCCTAGGGTAATCAAACACAATTGTAGAAGCAAAAACCGTGTGGCAGACAATTCCCGAGAAAAATCAGAGGTGTTTGGAAGCTCAACCCGTGTTCTTTGCAGAGAGGGTACAGGAAACGAGGGGGCCACATTGCTGACAATGGCAGGCACCTTTGAAAAGCACCTTTTGGGAGATCCTTTTATACCCCCAGTGTTGGTGCCACCTAGATAGCCTCCCCCACCCCCAAGGACCCTAGTGAAGAAGGGGATCTATACCTTAGTGACAAAATTAATAAAACTGAGTTGAGCAGTTCGCTGGGGGAAGCACCTTGTGTTTCCTGTGCTCGGCAGTGGCGGCAATGAGATTATTTTACATCTTTCTTTATTAAAAAAAATTCCCAGCTGTATAAAAAATGAGCTCCATTATGGGGAGGCACACCCGGCTAACATTCTCATTCCACACACTGCCACTGTGGGTGGCCATTTATTTTGGGAGGAAGCAGAGATGTGACCACCCGACTAGAGTATCATCTATCTCCGGCTGGGAGAGGGACCAATTAAAGCCTGGGAAACTTCTGGTCGTGTTCACACGGTAGAGAGAAACTCCTAATAGCACTAATCACTGCCCTTTACTGAGCACCTGGGATCTGCAGCCCTGGGCTAGGTGCTTTGAATACATCATCTCCTGCATCTGCAGAGGAAGTTTAGGCTCAGAGGAGTTGCTGGAGGCTACACACGAGGCCCAGCGGGAATCCAACCTAGGTCAAACTTCCCATTTGGCACATTGCCTCAGATGTGCATTGAAGGGCTCTTGAGAATGCAGATGAGGGTTTAGTGAGACCACAGATGGTGGCAGGGAACAAAGACAGCTAGGCCTTCCACAGGAACTAGTAGGAGGCAGGTTTCCACATTAGCTAGCTAGCTACAGAGTTCTTGGCTGTTGAGGGTACAAAGGAAGCCTGGTTTTGGGGGCTCTAGGTTCTGCTATTGGATAAGTTGCTTAACTGTTGTGCTTCTGATGTGGATCTATTTCCCAGGATTTACAACCATCTAGTTTTAAGAGTCTGAAACAACCACTCATATTCTGGACTTTGCCCCATGTAGAAGATGGGAACATGTATAAACTTTCTTGGTTGCAAGGCAGGGGGGATTCGAGAGGCCACTGTTGCTCTGAGGATTTATGTGGCTCACTTCAGCTCAGCAGCTGTCCACTGAGCACCTGTGTTCTAGGAGGTACTGGGCAGAAAGCCAGGCCCAGGTAACCAGCTGTCCCCCTGTGCGGCCCTTGCCTTCTGCTTTGTAGTGAGCATTGCTGGGCAATCCGCTGGATAAATACTCAACCACTGAACTGAAGCTCCAGGTCCCCTTAACCCTGGTTTCCTCTTTGTTCCCATGCTTTACCACCCCGCTAGGATAGTGCTCATCCATATCATCGGAGTTCCTGCTTTACCCTTTGCTTTTTGAAACTGGGGGAGAGGGAAGGCTACTGGGCAGTGAGTGCTGGGCCCAAGTTTCACTCTACAGAGACATGGGGGTGGGGGTGGGGAGGAGCAGACAAGGTGCTCAGGGCTCCACATCCTGAAAAATGCTCCAAAATACCAGCCCTCCACCCTCAACACCAGGAACTCCTCCCTCAACAGTGACAGCTATGGCAAAGTCATCCTGATGGGTGGGGTCTTGGTACAGAGGCAGGATGGCCTTGAACTTGTGATCTTCCTGCCACCATACTCAGTCCTTTTGATCAAATGTGGCTTATTTTTCTAAAACTTGGGGACATATTAGCAATGACAGCAACACCACAGCAATAAGGACACCAGCAGCAGAGGTTACTGATCCCTGATGTGTGCCAGGCTCTGCGGGAGACACTGGGCATGCCACTGCTAATCCCTGGAACAGCATGTAAAATGGGCTTTATCTGCCAGTGACTGAAACTGGGGCTCTAAGATGACTGACTTGCCCATGTTCAGTCATGGAATAAAATAAGTTGGAAACTCAGCCCAGACTCAACCCCAAAGCCAGCCATGTTCCTGGAAGTCGAAACTGAAAAGGATGTTCCACAGCCTTTTGTTACCTGTGGTTCATGGTCTCAGGTCTCCCTTTGGCAGATGAGGAAACTGAGGTTTCAGGGGGAGTTTAAAAGATGGAATCTGGGTCTCTAAATATACCCCCCACCAGATTAGTGCTTGCAAGATTCTACTCACCCGCAGACGGCGCCCGAACACTGTGACCTGACCGCGGGCCTGCTCCTTGCGCTGGCGCCATTCCACCAGGTTGAGGCCGTTGTCGATGGGTAGTGTGACGTTCCTCTTGCCCACAGTGGGGTTGACAGTGCCAGCCAGCAGGTGGGGCTCGGTCTGCAGAGCCACTTCCATGCCATTGGCTAGCAGCAGGCGCAGGGAGCCATCGGCCCCGATGTAGTAGCTGTTCCGGACTTGGTCTGAAGGAGAGGAGAGCAAAGATGCTGAAGAGGAGGGAAGATGGAGGCTAGGATGGGGGTCTAAATGTACCCACCCAACTATAGAAGCAATACGTTGTCACTGAAAAAAACTAGGAAGATATACGGAGACTATGCATAAGCCCACCACTCAAAACCATTGGAAATATTTTGTATGTTTGTAGAATTTACAATATTTCCTAATGCATTTACAGAGTCAAATAGTTACTATGGAGTTTTTCATCAACTGATGCATCGAATCATGCCATTAAATATTTTTAATAAATATTTAAAATAATAACTACAGTCTTCCATTATATGGCAATTCAATGTATTTAACAGCACCAAATAGATATTTAATTTGTTTCAGGTTTTTCCAACTACAAATAACACTGTAAGAAAATGTATTGTCAATATTACTAAGTGAAAGAAGTTAGGCACAAGTGTCATATAGCCTTTCTAGTTGGTAAGTGTTCAAAATATGATAGCTAGCATTATTATTATTATTGTATCTGCCCAGTGAGTATTTGGTGGATTAAATTAGATATGTCTCAGGCTATGCAAAACCATAAAAATACAGTGCTGGGAATTAGAGAGAGAGGGATCTGTGGTTAAGACATTTGCTGCTCTTGCAGAAGACCCGTGTTTGATTCCTAGCACCCATCTGTAACTCATAACCATCTGTAACTCTAGTTCCAGGGGGATCTATCTGATCTCCTCTTTTGGCTTCCATGGGCACCAGACTTGAATGTGGTGCACGTTTATAACTGCAGGCAAAATTCTCATTCACATGAAACAAAATAAATACATCTTTTTAAAAAGATGTAGTTTTCACGGGAAATGCTCACTGAATCTTCCCCACTAGAATGACATCAAATTAGGTCTTTCCTTTGCCTCCCCACTCCATCTTTCCACACTTTATCGCTCACAGGGATTCTAAAATCTGCCTCAGTGTTGCTACGCATCATTCACTGACAATCTGTATTTTGCTTCCATTCGAAGAGTGGAAAAGCCTGTGTCAATTTATCTCGTAAAGCTCCTCCTTGCTGAATGCACATGTGTCTATTACTGTTGACTTTGGATGGACCAGCATGTGGGGAGGTCCATCTCTCACGATCCTAGTTAATGTGGGCTGTGACTGCCCAAGGCTGCTACTCATTAGCAGCTACTTCTCATTATTTCTCCAGTTCAGACCTGAGATGAAACTGAAAGAGCTTCTTACGAAGACTCTCCTGAGATGGCTGCCAGGCTGAGCACCTGAGCCTGGGACACGGAACAGACGGGCAACTTGCAGGGGTACCAGGCAGAAAATAGATACCGTGTCCTTGTATTCTAGGATGTGCTTGTCCTCTTTATGTCCCGATGTTTCTGGAATTGGGGTGTGTCTTACAATCTAGGCATGTACGCTGAACGTTGTGCTTTTATTCCCCTCCCCCTGAAAAGCTGTGATTAAATGGTGGTACATTTTAAAACTGAGAGATGTGGCACTTTTGAATTTTAAAAGTTGCCCAAACATAAAAATTTATAAAGCAGGCTTAGCAGTATGAAGTGGGCAGATGCAACAATTCTTGAGGGCAGAAGCTAGACTGATGGTCACCCATCTTAACAGCCATTGGCTTTGCTGTCCTGGTTCGGGCAGAGTTCTCATCAGATGGGGTCTGGCAACTTCTCTTGGCAATAATCCTGCCATAGCATAAATCCCACGGTGTGACCCAACTCCTTGTTAAAGAAAGAAATTCCTTGACATGATCTCTCTTTCTTTAATAACTTCCATTTTTCATCCAGCTTTTTGAAAGATGAAGCTATGTTTGGGAACAAAAGCAGTAATGCAAACAGACAAACATTTGTTTCTTTGTGGTAAATTCAACTGCTTACTAATTAATGAGTTAATCCAGCAAGTATTTTCTGAGCAATACTCTGTGCTTGGCCCATGCTGGTCACTTTACAAATGCTGTCTACAATATGTCTAGGCAACTCTGTGAGGCAGATCTTATAATGCAGCCCCATTTCTAAGATCAAAAAAAAAAAAAACAAAAAAAACAAAAAACAGGCTCGGGGAAGAAGAGTTGACTCTCTCCAGTTCATATAGTTGGGAACTTGCATTGGACAGCAGGTACAGGTGCCTCAGGTCCACTCAGGGACTCCACACTACCCAACACCCCTTCACCATGCTCTCTTTCCCTGGAGAAGAAACACAAGGGCTGTGGTATGAGAAGGCAGCAGAGAGAGAGAGAGAGGGATAGAGATAGAGATAGAGATAGATAGATAGATAGATAGAGAGAGAGAGAGAGAGAGAGAGAGAGAGAGAGAGAGCGAGTGAGCTAGAAATGGACCTTGGATGTCCAGTGCAAAGCTCCTTTTACTATTTGATGTCAAGGCTTTGGGAGTGCCTCAAACCAGGGAAGAAAGGGAAAAGGCAGCCAGGGCTTTCCTAAGTGATACTGGCTTTGCTTTTGTGTTCATTAAATCCAACAAAGCTTCAGGCACTACCCCGGAGTCACCACTTCCCATGGGAACAGCTAGACAGGGGATCCACAGCAAGATTTTCTCACTGTCATTTACCTGAAGCTAAAATCCCAATCCATATCTGGGATTATCTGATGGGTGCATGGAAGGGTCTCTTTCTGGTGGAGTCCTAGCAGAGGCACAAACCTGTCCTGGGCTCCTGGAAGGATTTCTCCACGCTGAGATTAGGTGTAATTACTCGTGTCCTTTGTCTCCCTTGCACCAGCGTGAGAGGAAAGGTTTTTAATCTGGGAGCCATTACCACAGCAGAGGAGGAGGTCACCTGGATTAACAGCTAACGGATTCTCTC
>CABHPH010151159.1:0-10510 GCA_902168325.1 Peromyscus nudipes | reverse complement strand
CCTAGATGCCCCTCAAATGAAGAATGGATAAAGAAAATGTGGTACATATACACAATGGAATACTTCTCAGCAGTAAAAAAAAAAAAAACAAAAAATTAAAAGAAAGAAAGAAAAAAAAAAAAAATGACATCATGAAATTTGCAGGCAAATAAAATACCATCCTGAGTTAGGTAACCCAGACTCAGGACAAACATTGGTCTTCATCTAGTAACTGATGGAAGTAGATGCAGAGATCTAAAGGCAAGAATGTAATTTCTTAATTCACATTCAGAGACTCCCCTTCAACTTGCTTCAATTCCTGGTGTTGCTTAAATAAAATCCTTGAGCACTAATACTACTGGATCAGATGTTGGCCTTTCCTAGAATAGCCTGAAGGAAGCCTAGCAGGCTGCCCATTCTTCTCCAAAACTCTGACCAGTACACACACCCTCATGAAAATTATGTCTGTGGTGTTACCTCAGCATATCCAGGCAGTGTAGATCATGTATATCTGTATTCACTTAGAGCCAGCCTTTCACAGTGAAGTCCATCTGACCCCTCCTATAGGCAGCCTTTCTGTACAGAGGAGACACTTTATGTCACTTCTCTCTTAATGGTGTGCTTTTCCCTCCCATGGGTACTTTTCACACAGCTGTACCAACCGGGGGATTTGCATATTGTTCCCTAGGGTAGACCTCTCCTTGCAAGTCCAAAACAAAAGCTAGTTCCTCTTTGTGTTTTGAAGACGTACTCTTCATATCAAGTTCTCAGAATGAGGTGTCTTGCTCAGCTCCTAGGACTGCTTGTGTTCTGGATCCCTGGTGAGGAGAGAAACAATTATAAAGAAGGAAAATGTGAAGGGATGGGGATTTCTGGGGTCCTCCTGATGTAAGTGCATGTTCTGTCCATGTGTGAGATTGCCACTCTTGTCCTCCAGTAATGGGCTAGTGAGGTTTAGAGTGTGAAAGGAGGAGAACCTGTGGTCTTGTGGTAACTCTGACAAGTACTAAACTTCATAGTCCCGGTGATTTCTAGAGAGCGTCTGTGTTGTCTCTACATAGGTATTTTATGTGGAACCATTTTATAATATGAATGAAAGTCATGAACACCATAAGAGGAAAATATATAAAGAAAGGAAATCATTTTAAAGTATCATTATTTTTTATGCATAACCTTTCATTGCTCTGATTTCAGGAGCCACTGGGGCTATTGTGATGACATAGGATGCATTCTCCATACCTGTCATTCCTGGAGAGTCAGTTTCCATCTCCTGCAGGTCCAGTAAGAGTCTCCTATATAGTGATGGCAAAACTTACTTGCATTGGTACCACCAGAGGCCAGGCCAGTCTCCACCACTTCTGATCTATCTACTGATTAACCATGCCACTGGAGTCCCAGACAGGTTCAGTGGCAGTGGATCAGGGACAGATTTCACATTGAAAATCAGTAGAGTAGAGGCTGAGGATGTGGGTATTTATTTTTGTCAGCAAGGTCTAGCAAAACCTCCCACAATGATACAGCTACGAACACAAACCTCTCTGCCTGGGGAGGCCAGCTGCTAAATGTATTGTTTGTCTGAAGAACATCATAGCAAATTCTCTAAGTTTGTATTAAAAAAAAAACAGCTGAGGAAGAGCTTAGAATAGTTTATAGCTGAGACTTTACAAGTGGAGTAGGTATTTTTCTTCCCATCAGGTACCATTTCTGACACTGTTGGAATAATATAAGTAAACAGAGGAGCAAGGGAGTCCTTCCAAAATGGAAAGAAAGGGAACACTGATTTGTAGAACATCTTCATCTTGAACAAGACTCTTTAATTTTGCTTATCCCTTGCTTTTTATTTACACTTTAACCTTCTCTGGGTATCTCAGAGTTGGAATCTCTGTGTCCCTAGATCCCTTTATTGTTAGGAAGGACTTAACTGCACCTCAAATGTGGCAGTACTGTTGAAAAATGCTCTACATGATTCATGGATCCAGCACAAACAGGGCTCTTAAATTGCAAATAGAAGGGTTACTATCAGGTAAACAGAAATCTAAACTCAGCATTCTTCAGAAATCCGGTAAAGTGGTTTCTGTTTCTCAGGAAAGCCATTATTTCCCTTTTCTACTTCCAGTACTCTAGTACCTCAGGCAAAGGGCGTCTAGTTCTTAATTAACTCAAATAGCCTCACACAGATCAAAGTCCTTATGCTGACTCCCAGGCTGCTTTGGCCTGCACCCCACAACCAGATGCTACCTTCCTCCAATAAAAGAGACAAGGCTATTCTCTGAGGCAGCCTGACAGTTTGGGTTCCCCAAATATACTTCTTTATGCCCATATAGTTGTCTATTGGATGGTTTTATCACCCTTGATTATATTTATTTATTTGTCTTCTCAAGGGGGAAAAAACAAACAAAACAAGAAAACAAAACAAATAAAACCCCTCATTTCTTGGCTTTCCACTATTACCTATCTCTCTCTCTATTTTTAAAACTTTCAATATTTTATTTTCAATGAATTTATTTTTCTTTCATATATTACATGCCAATCACAGTTTCCCTCCCATCTCTCCTCCCAATCCCTTCCCCACCTTCACTCTCCCCTAGATCCACTCCTCTTCACTTTTCCCCTCAGAAAAGGGCAGGCCTCCAAGGAATATCAACTGAACACAGCATGACAAGTTATAATAAGAGTAGGCACATACCATTATAATCAAGGCTGGAGAAGGCATTCCAGAAAGAGAAAAAGGGACACAAAAGCAGGCAAAATGGTCAGAGATAGCCCTGACTCCCACAGTAAGGAGTCCCACAAGAACTCCAAACTACACAACCCCAGCATATATACAGAAGACCTAACTCAGACCCTTACAGGCTCCCTAATTATTCCTTCTGTCGCTGTGAGACCTTATGAGCCCTGATCAGTTGATTCTGTGGGCCATGATCTTGTGGTGTCCTCCACCTTCTTTCTGACTCCTACAATCCTTCCTCCCCCTTTCCACAGGGTTTCCTAGCTACACCTAATGCACAGGTGTGGGTCTCTCTCTATATATGGTCCCATCAGAAGCTGGACAAAGCCTCTCTGATGAAGATTATGCTAGACTCTGGTCTATGAGTATAGCAGAAAATCATTAGGAATCATTTCATTAACTTTTTTTTTTTTTGGCCAATCATCTTATCATCTTTGAATCTATTCTAGGTCTTTACACAATCCAAACTCTGATTCCTGGCAAATGAGACACAGTGTTAGGCATGGGCTACCGTTCCTAGCCTGGTGTGACCCTAAAGTTGGACCAGTCATTAGTTGGTCATATCCACAATTTCTGATCCACTGTTACCTAAGCACATGTTTCAGACAGGACAAATTGTATGTCAACGGTTTGGTGGCTCGGTTGATAATCCCAGAGCTGTCTAGTTACCCCCCCCAAAAAAATGGCCAATTCAGGCTTTATATCCCCCATTGCTCGGAGTCTTCACTAGGGTCAACTTCGTAAATTCCGGCTAGTTTTCATAGCAGAAGAATTGCTTCCCAAGTCTAGGTGTCTCTCACAGTACTCTCTCCCTCCATCCCTCCCAAACCCTGACCCCTCCTTTTCCCATCCCCAGTGGCCTCCAGTCCATTCAGAAATCTAGTCTATTTCCTCTTAACAGAGAGATCCATGCACCACCACCCCCTTAAGCCCTAGTCATTACCTAGCCTCTTTGGGTCTGTACTGTAGCTTGAGACAAACTTAAAGAAATGGTTAATATCCTTAGTCATGAGGGAAATGCAGATCAAAAACACTGTGAGATTTTACCTTGCCCTGTCAAAATGGCTGAGATCAAAACCACAAGTGACAGCTTACAGTCTTGATCTAGCTAATCTGAAATCAGGGAACCAAACTGGGGTCCCCTGCAAGAACAATACCTGCCCTAACCTAATGGGCCATCTACCCTGACCATTGTTTCATATTCCTTTAAGTAAAATGCATTGAGGACAGTTCATTGAGACTAACTTGTTAGGGATGGTATTATTCTCAAAATTATGGTAACAATTGGCAAACACATACTTAAAGGTTAAGTAAATAATTTCAGCAGAATAGTTTGCACCAATTCATGTATTCTCATGCTGTTGCTAGAAGTTGAGGAAGTAGAAGAACAGCAACTAGATGGAAAACTGGGTAAAGAAATAAAGTCAAAGCTGCAGGGGGTCTTTATTTTTAAGAGCCACGGAAGAACAAATAGAAATGGACAGTAAGCAACATTCCCAAACAAAACACTTAGGGAAGAGACTTATGTTACATTTGTTTTCTAACATTTTAAATAATTTCATTTTATCTGAGACATAAACACAAACCCCACAATTTATAATAGAAATCTAGTTATTAAACAGATAGGTTTGTGCATGGCACATAATTTTCTCATTTATAATTGTATATGCTAGCTCTATTGATTTCAATTATTTTTTTTACTTTTGGAGTAAATTATTTAATATTTAATGCCATTACACAATACTGTAGTGATGTTTTATTTGTGCTGAAATGTGGTGATATTTTATTTATGCTTTAATAAATGAAGCTTGCCTGTAGATCAGAGGAAAAAGCTATCAACAACACAGAAGTCATGAAATGTTAGCACATGCCTTTAATCCTATCACTTGACAGGCAAGATCTCTGTGTGTTCAAGGCCACATTGGAAACAGAACCAGGTGTGGTGGCACATGCCTTAAATTCCAAAACTAGTTAACCTTGGAGGTCTGGAGGTCTGTACAGACAGACAGGAAGTGACAGAGCTGTGTAGGAAGTGGAAGTGATGTGGCTGAACAGAGAGGGCAAATCAGATGGCAGAGCAGCAACGCATATAGACATAGGTAGACCGGAAGTAACTCACATTTAGAAGTTGCATATTTGGTGAGGTAAGGTTGGCTGTTGGCTTTCGCTGTTTCTCTGATCTCTCTAAGGCTTTCACCCCAATATTTGGCTCCATGTTTTTTATTTAATAAGACCATTTAGAAATTCATCTACACAATACTCTTTGTATCATCTGTTATCATGACTGCCATCCTGTAACTGTCTTTTTAAGCCATGTGAAGTTGACAAAGTTTTCAAATACTATTCAGGTCAAAATCACCATGATGGGTTTGAATATGGAGGAATTAACATGTTTTCCCCACTTGGAGAGTACACTAGCTGACTAACTTCACTGAGTAGCTCTGACCTACCACCATAGTTCCTAGTGACAATCTCCAAACAAGACCCAGGGTACTATGGATCAGAGATGATTACCCTAAGGTATTAAAAGTGTGAATCTATTTTTGTTCACTTCAATGGAGTTCTCTTTTTCCTTTGACTCCTTTGATATGGATATAATACAGAGGGCTATGCAGGCCAAAGAAGCCTATTTCACTAATTGGATATAGGAGCTGTGTAATAATCCTGGAGGTCTGTTCTAGATTGTTTTTTATGGTTGTGCTAACACCATGAGCAAAAGCAACTTGGGAAAGAAAGGGTTTATGTCAGTGTAGTTCCACCTCACAGTCCATTGCGAAGGGAAGTCAGGGCAGGGACTGAAGCAGGGCAGGTACTGGGAGGCAGGAACAGATGCAGAGGCCATGGAGGAGTGTGGTTTCCTTGACTACCCCCTATGGTTTGCTCACCCTTCTTTCTCATACTACCCACCACCACCTGTCCAGTATTAGCACTGTCTACTTTGAGCTGGGCCTCCTCATATCTCACATCAATCAAGACAATACCACACAGGCTTGCTTAGAGGTGAATACGATAGAAGCGTTTTCTCAGTTGAAGTTCTCTCAATCCAGATGTCACTATCTTGTATTAAGTCTGACAAAAACAAAAGAAAATCTAACACAAAACACTCAGAACAAGGGCTTCCATCAGATTTTAATAACAGATTACCTTGAGTTCCAAATTCTATTTCTGAAGTATAACATTCCCATTTTCTCTTAACTTTGTACATAATAGCTAGAAGCTCTCTAGCTGTGAGAAAGAAATTTATCTGTTATTAACTGAAAAAGTATTGGTTGGTGTCTCTCTGTGTGTAAGCAGCCATCCATGTGTGTGCCTACAGGTGCTGACAGAGGACAGAAAGGAATATTGGATTCCCTGGAGATGGATTATAGAAAATGGTGAGCAACTCCACATAGGTGCTAGTTATAAAACTCGTGTTTTGGAAGAATAGCAAGTGTTCCTAACTGATGAGTCATCTACAAATCCCCCTGAGAGAGTTTATGTCAAAACATCATATTAAAGCCATTTCACTATATGAGCTCTTGAGAAATCTCAGCAAATAAAAGGACCTGTCATCAAGCCAACAACTTGAGATTTTCTTAGACTAACATTGTAGGAGGGGACTGACTCCCATGCATTGTCCTCTGCAATCCATGGGTGTGCCATGAAATGAACATGCCTCTACACACATACACATATACATAGTAAATAAATAAAACTAAAAAGATCATTTAATTAAGGTATAATTACTACATGAAACTTAACACATATTTAATTAATATAAAATCAAGTTAGAATACACCTGTGAAACATCATTTTCCACAAACACCAAAGGCCCATCAATCACTTCCAAAGTTTCCTCAAACCATATATTATTCCAGGTAAATTATTTCCCACCTCCTTTACATTTTCATAATGAACACTTCAGGATACCCCTTCCCAGTATTTTATTTTTTCTTCTCCCTGGAGAAAAATTCAATGGAACACAGGAAAGACTGCTCTTAAGTTCTACATTTAAATTCTTAAATGGAGAGGTTTTTTTTCTGTAAAATCAATGAAAGAGGAGGAAATGCATAATTATCAACTCAGAGAGAATAATTGCAAACACACGTCTTCATTTCTTTCTTTCCAGTATTTCTGTAATACAGCATTTATTGAGGTTCTGACTTTGACCAGATTGACAGATTTTAGCATGTTCTTTTTACATCAAGCACCAGATTTTGTTTAGATATTGTCACCCCTGACATAGAAGATATTTTATGTGATTTCTGCAATCATGAGAAACCTGCAAAACTCTTGCCCTTATCTTTACTGTAACAATAACCCAGGCCTTTGCATATCACTCCCGAGGGAGGAACCACCCTTGCTAGTCTCAGATAAAAGCTCAATTGTCTTCTTGTGGTGACTGATCAGTCTCCTCAGACTGCCTCCTCAAAATGAAGTTGCCTGTTCTGCTATTGGTGCTGCTGTTGTTCTGGATTCCTGGTGAGGACAGGGGGAAGTAAGAAAGGATGATGGGTAGGGAGGATGAGCCTTGGGTTCCACTGATGATCACATGTGTTTTGTCCAGGTATGAAAAGACAGGTCTTATCCTCCAAGATTGGGCCTGTGATATTAGTAACTGGGAGATGGAGGTTCCGGATGAGAGAGAACCTGGGCTATACTGCAGATTATGACAAAGATGGATGGGGATGGAATAAACTATGCCGAGAATCCCTTTGGGCTTTCAAGTTGCTAGTTTTGTTTAAAAGGGAGTTATACTATATAAAGTATCACATGTTAATATAAACATCTGTTGAAATAAATATAAAAAACTATAATCACAAGGATTGTTCATGAAGTTTGTTCATAAATTTCCACTTCTCTCTCATCATTTCAGCTTCCAGGTGTGATGTAGTGATGACCCAAACTCCAACCTCCCTGCCTGTCAGCCTTGGAGATCAAGCCTCCATCTCTTGCAGATCTAGTCAGAGCCTTCTACATGGTGATGGAAACACCTATTTGTATTGGTGCCTGCAGAGGCCAGGCCAGTCTCCAAAGCCACTTTTCTACAGGGCTTCCTACCGATATTCTGGGGTGCCAGACAGGTTCAGTGGCAGTGGGTCAGGCACAGATTTCACACTCAAGATCAGCAGAGTAGAGCCTGAGGACTTGGGAATTTATTACTGCATGCAATATACACATTTGTCCCACAGTGATTCAGACCGTAACAAAAACGTCTTTGCTTGCAGTGGCCCAGCTGCTAAATATGTTCCTCATCTGTGTGAAGGAGTTGCTGAGGAACTCCAGATTACTGGTTGCAGCTGAGGACCTTTGAGCATGAGTGCTGTGACCACAACTCCACACTAATAGATTTCTGGCTTCATCAGCTGCAATAACAATGATACTGCATCTTCGTCAGGAGAATAGTGAACAGGTGCTCTCTCAGCAACCAGAAGGAATGACGGGGTATAGCTGGGTGAAAAATGGATTTGATAAATCGTGTTTCAAGTGTTTTATTTGAGGTATGAGTGGCTCTAGAAGACCTGAATAATTCAGACTTGCATAGAAGCTGCATAAACAGCATCTACTGCAGTTTGTAAAACACAGGAATCTATCTCGAGGTGGTAGAGGAGGCAGGAACATAGGCACAGAGCCTTTTCCCACAGTTTCTGGTCAAACAACAGAAGCCAACATCACCAGTCTTTTCAGATAAGGGAAGATGTGTATTGATCCTGAGGCAGCACTGAAGAATGAAGAGACTGAATGACTCATGAAAAAAAACATTAAAAAATAAAGGCTAGATGAGGATCTGTCATTATCCATCCCCCTGTAACCAATATTAATCTTTTTATTCCATTTAATACATTACTTAATTTTAAAAGTGAGTATAAATTCTTTAGCTTCCCCCCAAAGACACAAGGCAGTAAGTTAGCCACAGGTTATATGGAGTCTCACACTAGAACTTTCTAATTTTGTCCATGATAAAATCACTATGTTAAGGTCAAGGTATCCATGCCCTTGACCGTAGCATGATGTTGAAGGACTCTTTCTACAGTGTGATTCTGAAAAATGCAGTGGCATTCAGGAGAAAATTTACTTACTACCATCAAACTTCATAGTTTTCTTTCAAAAATATATGAATTTATATCTTCAAATTAGTATAAAAATTATGAATGATAACTTAATATAGTAGCAAGAGAAATTAAAATTACATACATTATATAGAATTTTAACACCTATCAAATACTACCACCAATTTAATTGTACTTGTGTGTCTTGTGTATGTGTGTATATGAGAGAGAGAGAGAGAGAGAGAGAGAGAGAGAGAGAGAGAGAGAGAGACAAGGGAACAAGGGCATTAAAGTCAGCATCTTGTACATGGTAGGCAGACTCTCTATCACCTAGCTAAGTATCTTGTCCTTTGCAGTCTTAAACTGATAAATGAAATAGCTTAAAATATTGATGCAATAAATGCACTGTCTGTGACCTTGACACTCAAAGCTTTACATACCAAGTGAAGTCTGTGGGTGTACTCGGTACAGATTCTAAGAATGCTTCCCTCATGTTTCCCTAAAAGTCATGGATGCCATATCTTGAATTTCTTCTTTTTGTTTGTTTGCTAATGTTTGAGATTGTAATTTAATTGCAACATATTCCCCTTCCCTTTCCTCCCTCCAAAACCCCCCCATACAACTCTCACTGCTCTCCTTCAAATTTATTTTTTCATCAATTGCTTTTCTATATAATCTTTATATTTGAATATGTATGTACATATTGAATATATGTATATATTAAATTCAAATATATGTATATACATATATATTCCTAAATATAATTTGTTGAGTCAACATAATATCACGCATTTTTTTCACGGCTGACCTTACAGCAGTGGACAACTAATTGTTATGTACTTCCCTAGGGAAGGGCCACCCCTCATGCTCCTTGGGTTACAGAGTTGCTTGTACTTCTTTGTGTAGAGTTGAGGCTCTTGGGGTTTCCCCAATGCATTTTGACATGTCACCTTTCTTCTGGTCACATTTGGAGAGTTATGTTGGTGAAAAATTATAGGTATAGCTTCTGATGTAACTAGGAGATACAATCCACAGCAAAGTACCTGATCCACTGGCTCTTACAATCTTTCTTGCTCTCCATCTCAACTTTCCCGGAGTCTTAGGTGTGGGCACATCTTGTAGATGTATTTATTGGTTCTGGGCTTCACAGCTCTGCATTTTGTTTTTTGTTTTTTTAGCTCTGCATTTTGACTGGTTATGATTTTCTTTATGGATCTCTTTCTATTGTAAAAAGAAGTTAACATTATGAGGGGTTATGATTACACTTATCTGTGGGTATAAGAATAAATGTTTTTATTTTTATTAATAATTATGCTAGCTTAGTGTAACAATAATTGTAGAATTTCCTCAAATAACTATGATTTCACTAAGATTGATTCATTTTTATTAAGATATTTTTTATTCATTTTACATACCAAACACAGATCCCCCTCTCTTCCCTCCTCCAGTCACACCCAGGCTTCATGCTCCCAACCAACCCCCCAACCACCACCCCCATTCCCTCCTTCAAAAAGGTAAGCTCTCCCATAGGGAGTCAGCACAGCCTGGTACATTCAGTTGAGGCAGATCCACCCCCCTCCCCCTGCATCAAGGCTGTGCAAGGTGTCATAGGTAATGGGCCACAAAAAGCCAGCTCATGCACCACAGATGGATCCTGATCCTACTGCCAGGAGACCCTTTAAGCAGATCAAGCTACATAACAGTCTCGCTTATGCAGAGGGCCTAGTCCAGTCCCATGGAGGCTCCACAGCAATTGGTCTGAAGTTTGTGAGTT
>CABHPH010151158.1:5412-51661 GCA_902168325.1 Peromyscus nudipes | reverse complement strand
CTCTCTCTCTCTCTCTCTCTCTCTCTCTCTCTCTCTGGATGATGATGATGATGATGACGATGACGACGATGATGATGATGATGATCAAATTTCTTCTGACATAGTACAATATTCCTGGTAGTCTTTGGCTTTTTACAACAAAATCTTCCCCTGGCTGTCATCTCTAAGGAGCAGAGGCTTCACTGTTCTAAGCTATGACTCAGATACCCTCTCCTGGATTGGCCTTTCCAAAAATGTGGATAGCAACTTCTATGACATGATTCACAGGATTCCAGTAGGTCTTGTCACCACAAGCATTTCCCCAATCTTAATTGCCATCTAAAACATCATTATTAACATTTTATTCTTTCTAGGTGAAAAGTTTTTTCTGCCCTGTGTTCTAGCAAAGATCATATAGCATATTCCCTCTAGACCCCTGCATAATGTCTTCTTCAAGTCTCCTAAAATCTGCTCATATGTCAGTGATTAATTCTGCCCAAAATCAACCAATTAAGTGGGTATGTAAATGCAGTGCTTCTGGGTGCCTTTTACATAGGTGCCAGAACAGGTTAATTTCTAAACATTTCCCAGACATGTTCTAAAACTAATGCCCTTGGGAAATGCTGTACTGGAACCAATAGTTTGTAAAGCAAGATCTATGTTTTCAGCAACAACTGAACTAATAGAAGCGATTGGCCTGCGCTGCAGGTAAGGTACACAGAGAAGCACAAACATGGTAGAGGAAGATGGGCTGCCTGCAGATAGCTGCTTTCACAGTAACTGACTTCAATTTGAAAAGTGCATAGCAAGGAGACTCCTTCTTGTGTCCCTGACTCTGCCAATGTCTTTCCCCTAGATTTCTACGATCTCTGCCATCCCTATCCCATTGGAGTTTTTAAAAGCTGACTTCTACTTTGTAGCTCTATCATAAAGCTATAGAGAAGGGAACATGGTAGGATGAAGTCCCCTAGGAGGAAGCAAACACATTCCTATAGAATGGTGGTGGCACTACAGTAAAAACGTATTAGTATTAAGAACTCTATTTTAATAAAAAGCATTGACTCTGGAGCTGCCTTTGGTTCCCAGTCTGGATTATGACATAGTGGCTCTATGCTCTTCTGAAAAAGTCACTTAACTGCTCAGAGCCTTAATCTCCTCATATATAAAATAAGAGTCAATCACCAAATACACCTTGAAGGTGATGGTGAGCATTAGTCATACACAGAAGTACCTAAGCAGGGCCTGTCTCATCAGAGGATCTTCCTAACGGGAGATTAGCTCTTAGACCACACACTATGCTTTCCAGGCATTACCATTTTAATGTTTACTACATTTGGGGTCCTGTAGGAAGCTGCCTCCAAAAAAGAAGAGGATATTTATGATCTGAATATATTAGAGTTTTATAAAGCACAATGAAGCATGCAAGGGGTTCTATCAAAAACTATAAATGAGCCACCACACATGTATTATACAGTCAATTCTCAATTATTTATGTAAGGCAGGAAAGCAGATCGGGGTAGCCCAAGTGAGAGAACGATTCAAAAAGAATCTCTTAGATTTGCCTTGACATTTGCATTGAACTCAGATGTATATAACATCTGGGGAGTTTTTAAATGTATTCTCTATGAGGAATCCTGACATAGGAAAACAGCTTCCCTATACAATCACTAAACAGCTCCTCAATGGATCCGGTCCAGGGAGCAGTGCAAGCCAAGCTTCACACACTCAAAGGGACAGCTTTGGTGCTGTCACGTTTATTTTATTTATTTATCTATACTTTCGGCGCTGCCATGCACAGTACGTTCAAATAGAGCCTATAAGCAGGCGTCACCACAGATAAATCAAAAGGTGGGGAATTAGATAATGGAGTTTGAGTACACTGACCTCCTGGCAGCAGTTGACAGTATGACTTTGAGGGTGACAGAAAGCCTAGAGGTAGGAGGGACCTGCATAGGCTCTAGGAATGCAGCTCTGTAAAGCACCCGAGATGAGGATTGAGCTGATAATCAGAGATCAAGAAAGCGTTTCATTCATTCCTGTGGAGACTAACGCTAGAGCTGTGTGTTGGAGCTCCTAAAAAAAATCATCCTGGCATTTTCTTTGGGTCTACAGACATAATGCTAAGCCTTCACTGGCTTTAAAAGGAACCTCAAAAAGAAAAAATAAGAAATATTTGAAGTAATAATGGTTGTGAATCTCCCTCTAAATCCCACTGGACACCAAGCCACTAGTCCAGGGAACTTGGAGGAAAAAAAAAAGGTAAAAGGGGATTTATGCCATAAGGAGGAAGAAGGAAGTAATGTTATTTTCAGGAGAATAGATGCAACTTGAGTTAGCATATTAAGGGAATTAAGCTTCCAGATAATGTCACTGCTTCTCTCTTTTGTGGTTCTGATGCATGCATGCACATATGTATCATGTATGCATATATGACATAATAGAAGTAAAACTCTCTAGAGAAACAAATAGGGGCTAATGGTAGGGGGGAAGACACTCAACATAAAATATGTTAATTGTATGAAATTGTCCTTATGTAAAACAGTACCACACACAAACAATATATACAATGAAACTTTCAAAATAAATTTTAAGAGAACTACTAAAAATGCTCTTCATTGCTCCATCCTGCTATTTGCACCCCTTGATATGGAATTTTATAGTTCTTCTCACAAGAGATGGGGAGTATTTCTCTACCCCACCAATCAAAGCTGACTAATAGTCTAGCTTTGAGAAAACAGAATGTGGCAGCAGGAGATGGGCCAGAAGAAGCCTAGCAGCTTCCGCATCTGCTCAGAATCTGGTCCATTGGCCATGTGAAAAAGCCTGGCTGATCCGAGTTGGATGATAATCCGTATGGCACACGAGAAAGCTGTCTCCTTTGAAACAATCCTGGTAAGCAGCGGCAACGCTGACTTAAGATAAATGAATTTCGTGGAGACTAAAAACACCAACCAGCTATAACAAGCACAAATTTCCAACCAACAGAATTAAAAGGCAAATAAATGATAGTTAAGCGACCATGTTTTGGAATGATATGTTACTTGGCAAAACTGATTAATATACACCATCTCAAGAAAAGATATTGGGAAACAAACTTCCACACACAGAAGAAAGGATCCTAAGTATGGGAGAATTTGTGAAGGCAGGTTAAACAATGCCAAGTCCTCACCTCATGAATCTCCCCATAGTATTTCTCCTCACCATACAGCAACCATTAGATTTCTGAAGTCTCCATACATTTGCTAAATGTCTCAGCAAAACACTGTTGTGACTTAAAAAGAGATGGGGTCTAATTCTATCTTCTCCGGTAAAGCGATTTCAGCTGATTCAATTATGCTTCATGGTTTGGACAGGTCTGACTGGAGGCCTGAGTTGTGCACACACACTGAGACCTGCTCCCCCACTCCTTAGGGTCAACAATTTCTGGGAAAGGTTTAAGTCCAGAATTTGGGGACTGATCTCTGAAGACTAAACTGCTTCCATCTTTCCTTCAGTCCTCATCTGTGGATTTCCGCACAAGAGAAAGAAGTGGAGTTGACAGCAGTAGCATTTCACAAAGCCGTATGTAAAGCCAATCGAATTCTACATTTTAGTGACAATTTTAAAAGGAGCTATCATAAGATTGACCACCTTTTAGAGGTGACAGCTGCACAAATTACCTCACAGTGTCCCTGTTCTTTAAATGTCGCTCTGGACTCACAGAGGGTGCTGGGCTTGAGTCAGACAAAGACTAGACTGACTGATTTCTGCAAAGTGGGGGACATGAGTCGGGTGGGAGGAAAAGTAAAAAGTTCATTTTTGCTGAGGGAGAAAAGTTTGAGGGACAGTTCTGAAGGTGGCAAGGGTTCTAAAGGGCCAGTGTGGGATCGAGTATCCAGGTGCCTATAGATGGATGGGATTCTTGTGGTAGAAGTTAGGGGTTGGCCATTTTTCTTTCTTAAAATCGAAAAGAAAAGAAAGGGGGGGAAATGGGGCTTAGTAGAGACCCTTGGCTCAGCCTGGGAGGAGGGGACTGGACCTGCCTGGGCTGAGTCCACCAGGTTGATCTCAATCCTTGGGGGAGCCTTTGCCCTGGAGGAGATGGAAATGGGGGGGTGGGCCGGGGAAAGGGGGGCGGGGTGGCAGGAGGGGTAACGGGGTGATCTATGACTGATATGTAAAGTTGAATTATATTGTAAAATAAAATAAAATAAATTATAAAAAAAAAAAGAAATGGAAAGTGGTTGAAATATAAGAAATAAAAATAAAATGTTTATAGTTGAACAATAAAAAAAAAAAAAGAAAGGGGGGGAAATGACTGAAGAGACATAAAACTCTTTAGTCCTGGGGTGGGGGTGGCACTGTAACCTTTCCCCTCACGACAGGACTCAAGGCTTTGTTCCCCCTCCTGGTACACCTCACAGTGAGGGAAGCAAATATTCCCAGTGGTGACTGCAACCAAGCCCCGCCTGGTCCTTCCCAGAGAAGAAGCACTCAGGCTGGTAGCTCTCGAATAAAAGCAGTTTGATGGGAAGGGGAATCACTGAAGAAGCTGTGTAGTCAATATCAAGCTCTCTAAGGCACGGGGACAATGGGCATTTGACCTTGCAGTAGCTTGCTGGCTGCTCATCTCCCATCTGAGCATCAGGTCTCGCCTGCTCTCTGTGAGTTAATGTATCGTAAGAGCTCTCTGCTCAGGCAGACAGAATAAAAACAGCCATCTCCTCTTGACAGCCATTCTTCTCTGCCCCACAAGCCTCTGCCACTGTTCTTTCTGCAGCTGCTTCCTCTGACGCACGTGGGCTTGATTTTTAGGGGGAATGGAGAATTGCCATGTTATGAAATATCCGTCATACATTCACAATCCCAGAATGAAAAAAAAAATATCATAGTTAGTCATTCTGTTGGTTAGCTTGCCTCTGTGGTGGAGAAATGGACAGTGGTTCCTCCGATAGGCATTCCACTGCAGCAGAAACACAGTACCAATCCAACCAAGCACTGAGGACGAACAGCATGTCCATGGGAAGCAGGCCAAGAGTGATGTCATCTGAAAGATCATTGTTACAAAGCATCATGCCTGCTCCTCCATTCAGAAGTCACACCCTTCTCTAAGGCTGGGGATGTAGCTCAGAAGTAAGAGCTCTTGCCTAGCATGTGTGAGACTCTGAGTTCAATCCCCAACACTGAAAAGGGAGGGAGAGAAGGAAGATGGGAGGTGGGGAGGACGTAAAAAAAGAAAAGGGTGGAGGGAACCCTTCTCCCCTACCCTCACCCCAGTGAAAAAGCTATGACTTTAGTCACTGGAGTCTTGGATTTCTTTTGCTGAATTTTTCCCCTAGAAGACTTGAGAATGTGTCACCACATAAAGCAAACCTTCAAAACAGCTAAAGATCTCACTTGCAAGATTTTCTGAATCCAACAGGAAAGGCCCATTGAAATGGGTGTCCTTACGGACATATTCTCATCAGTGAAATTGAAGATGGTAATTTGAGCCTGTGCCTCCCTTCTGAGGTAAGCCTTGTGAGCACAGTAACTGAACTGTTTGTGGCAGGTGTGAGCTTTGTGCTGGAGGCGAAATTCTGCCAGTGTAACGGGCATTTTTTTCTTTAATCCAAAATCCTGTCTCTTGACTGTGTATCTTAAACTCTCCTTGCTGGGATCCTTTACTGCAAACGTCAATAGCAGTTTTCTTGGGCACCTCTCCTGGTGTGTTGCCTGATACCTGACCTCATACTTGCTGTATACCCGGCACTTCCAGAGGCTTTATGTGCAGTTTCTCATTCAATCCAAAAATCCATCTAGCCCCTACCTGAAACCTTCTGTTCCCTCCCTCATTCCCCCTTCAAGGTCTAGACCATTACAGTTGGGTAATCTGGTCTTCGTGTGGGAATCCTAACAGTGAGAGCAAGGGGTGTCTCTGACTCTGTTGCCTGCTTTTGGAACCCATTCTGCCTACCAGATTGCCTCTTCCAGCCTTAATAGAAGAAGAGGTGCCTAGTCTCACTGCAACTTGATACGCCATGGTTGGCTGATATCCACGGGATGCCCACCTGTATCTGAAAACAGTGGAGGAGGAGTGGATTGGGGAGAGGTTGAGAGGAAAAACTGAGGAGAGGGGAGGGAGGGGAAACTTTGGTTGGGATGTAAAAATAATTTTTTTAATTTCACCTAAAAGAACAAAATCAAAACATCTAGCATTTAGAATGGCACATATCTATTCACTGGGTTGTAATCCACTTTCTCTAGACCCTAAGGAGCTCAAAAAGAGTTGTAGCTTGCCTAAGAAATCAGGACTCAAAACCTGGTCTAGGTGGTTCTAGAGCCTGGGTTCTCCATGATTATGCTATACCATCTCTTTGCTCTTGCACTCATGACTGAATCTACCAGGGGCCCTAAGGTATAAAGCCTACCTCTATCTAAACCAACTGTTGTCATGCCAACCACAATAGCAACATTTGCTGAAATGTACACTCCTTTATTTTCAAAGCTCTATAAGCTATCCTAAGCAGAAAATATGATGATGACAGAATTCAAATGTACCCCATCTTCACAGTTCCCACAACGTTCCCATGAAACCAGAAGCAGTAGATGTTCCAGGTGCAGGCTGAATCACTCAGGGTCAGCTGCAGTCATACTTCCCTGGATTAGAAACTCCATTCTTTATTACCAAGGTGACTTAGGCAGACTCCTTTACATCACTAACCTCATTTCAACCATATGTCAAAAAGTAAAAGAAAAATGTGCAATGTCCCACCTTCTCTTGTACAGTGTGGATGATGTGAGGAAACAGCACAAAAGAAGTGTGTGTTCGCCAGCCCCATCACCATATTAAACCCTGGTTGATTAGATGGAACTAAGGTAAGTTGGCATGAAGAGTCAAGGTTACTGTTTTTAACTCAGAGAAAACCAGATATGCAGAGAAAACATCAGTTTCCTTTTATTGGATAGTTTCATTCAGGTGGCCTCCTGCCATCAGTGATTATGGAAATATGGAATGGAAGAGTGTTTTTCCCCTTGAGTCTCTGAGAGGAGAGGTTCTAGCTGTCCTGGCTCCTGAGTGCATGCCTGCCTTCATCTTTAAAGATCTTTACTTTGCAGATGCAGCTCCACACAGCCCCTGCCTTCTTCTCTCCTGTAGCACTGGAGTGGGTGAACCAAAGTGATAGACATACAGGAAGAAAAAGAAGGCTTTATGATGAAACTCCTAAGGTTAAAGTGTCTTTCACAAACAACTTTCTTAAGAAATTCTGTTTTACAGTAGTAACGAGCTCTATTTTAGGCTTATTGGATTGTACCATTTCAAAGCTGAGTGAATGGGGCACTATAAATGGGGCACTATAACAGAGGAGCAGTAAGTGCGCCTTAACATGAGTGAAAAGAGTACAAATTAGTTATAATCACCTTCAAGAGTGTCCCTCCACCATACAACACTGGCCCACCTCTCCAACCCTCCCTAAGAATTGCTCTTCATTAATGTTTAAAATGTACCTGTAGCTATCCATTAATATTACACCTAATTTTTAAATTTGAATCCATTATAACTTTCATATTTGATTTTTAACATATAACACCATTAGCCTTTTTAGAAGTTACTTCTAATACAAATGAAGATTCAGAGTAGATAAAATAATGTCTTAATGCAATACCTGTATTTTTCATAAAATAACTTTCTTACATCTATAAGAAACCACACAGGGCTTGTAAGGAAGGCTCAGAAGTTAAGAGCACTTACTGTTTTCCCAGAGGACCCAAGTTCAGTTGCCAGTTCCCATGTCTGGAGGCTCACAACCACCTGTAATCCCAGCTCTATGACCCTCTTCTGCAACACACACACACACACACACACACACACACACACACACACACACGCACGCATGCACGCACACACATATATAAATGAATCTTTTTTTAAAAAATAGAAAGTTGTGGGTGCCCATAAAGATTCCAATTTGTGGTTTGTTTCCATTTTGACTCAAGGTCAGAGAGTCAGAGATTGCTTTGCCCAGCAAGGCTGCATAATAGGATGTTTTGGCCAAAGGCGTGGTTACCAGGTGTCTTATGCTTCAAGGCCTAATTACAAGATGCTTTGCAGTAAGGCACATGGTTAGCAGGTGTTTAGAGAATTAAGAAAAAGTCTACACTTACTTGTACTTTATACTTCGATCCTGAAGGGAGGTCTTTTGCCTCTCCCCTTGCTAGTATATAAAAAGCCCATTAGGAATAAATTTGAGGAGACTGGGTATTGACCCAGGGCCCTCCTGAAGCTGTCCTGTGTCTCTGTCTTTTTCTTCATCTACGTCTTTATTTTTTCCTATCTGGCATTTCTCAATTCCTCACTCTCCACTTCAAGGACCCTTTGACAGGTCAGGGCTGGACCCCAACAGGGCTGGACCCCAACAGAAAGTCAGCAAGGTGTGGTAACATACTCACAACTTTGTAAACACCCTTAACAAAGCTTGCTTCCATTTTACATTTTAAAATTAGAAACTCATTCATTTGAGCAAGTTCACAAATAACCCTCCACCTAATTCTGCTTACCTATTTTGTTTTTGTTTGTTGCAGTAGGGTTGAACCTAGGGCTCTGTGCATGCTAAACAAGTGTTCTACTTTCTGTATCCCCACCCCTCCCCTTCTCTCAGTAGTGAACATTAATGCTAAGTAATCCTCTCAGTGTAGCCATGGCTTGCTGTATTTAAAACACAGCTTGTGGAGCTGGCATCACATCACCCTCTCCCAGACTCAAAGTGCCAGGGAGTAGAATTAAGATTTAGCATAAAATGACTGAAAGGGTAGCATAATGTTTCAGACACTGGCAGCTGGAGTCGGATTGCCTGTGTTTGAATTCTGACTATACCACTTACTAGCTTATGAAACCTTGGGTGAATTAATCTTCATGTGCCTCAGTTTCTCCAAATGATAGTAATGGCACTTGCCCCCAGGATCATTGTGAGTATTAAATAAGATAGCTATGGAAAGAAGCAAGAGTGCTGGCTAACACCTAGCAACTGTACCTACTCTTGCTGTGCTTTTCCCTACCTGTTTTTTCAGGGAAGGACAATATGAAGCAGGCTGGCCCTCCAATCAAAGCCTCTATACATTCTCAGTTAGAAAAGACTTGAGAAATATATAATTACATAAGAATAGGCTTATACATCATTGAGTGCTTTGTTGTATACATACATACCATATATATTCATAGATTGACAACTAAAGTCTAGTGAATGTAAAATTCTAGAATGTGACTCCATTTTACCTAATTCTAAGAATGTTTTCCAGATGACTGGCTGGTACAGTCAGAATGTAAAGATCAACTAGGCTCAAGAATTCAAGAAACAATATTCTCGTTCTAGCTCTATTAACTCCTCGATGAAGTAAGACATTTCAACTCCTAGAATCTCCACAGACACATTTAGAACACAGGTATAGTAGTACAGTATACTACACACAGTTGTGGTACAGATAAGAAAAAGCACTGTGAATAGAACTTTAATACATTGTAAAATGCTGTGCAAATTTCCGCCAATCATTGTTATGACTCTCGGTACTTCTTTACTTGAGATGCCCCATTAAAGTGGATACACAGGGTATATATATTCTTTTTGGAAATGTCATCAGTGGGTGGAGAATGGGTCAAGGGATAGGGAGTATTGGAATAGGAAAGAATAGATGGATGTCCACATAGGATAAAGCTACATGTCTGGCCAGCACTGTAGGTAATTGATTCTTCATCCCTGGGGACCTTTCTGGACATCTACCGAGTACAAATGAAAACTGGGAAAATAAAGAGGGGACCTTTAATTTATATGTTTCTGTCTTCTATGTGTAACATCATGGGACACTGATTTATTGGCATTTGAGGGTTGTGAATGCTCCCATAGGTGGCCAACATGATGATGTCAGGAACGTCCATGGAGGGAAGCCTTTGATTGCTTGACTTGAGCTAGTAGATCTAAGTCTACACTGAATTGGTGCAGTGTGTCTGAATGATAAAAACAGTTAGTACTCATAGGATGTCTTGTGGAGCACCTACTGAGATCCCAGAAAACCTTCATTATCCCTGTCTAGATAATAAGCTACAATGTACAAGATCATTACTGTTTACAAGAAATGATTCCAAATCATTCTTGGTGGTCTAGGTATGTAGCTCAATGGCAGAGCACTTGCCTGGCATGTGCAAGACCCTTGGCTCTAGCTGTAGCTTTAAAAAAAATTTTTTTGCTTGAAATCAGATGGCAACCTGAGCCTATTTTACCAAATCTCTTAGTCTTGCCTCTTTTCTTGCCCTTCCCATTGCCTTAGTTTGAGCTCCAAGAGGAAATTTAATGTGACACCCACAATCAGAACACCTCATAAAGACAGCTCAGGCTGATTTTCCTTTGTGTGTGTGTGTGTGTGTGTGTGTGTGTGTGTGTGTGTGTGTACAGATACCCTCACCTGTGCATGTGTATGTTGTGTGTATGTGTAGATGCCCTCATGTGTGTGTATGTGCGTGGGTGTGTGCAGATGCCCTCACCTGTGTGTGTGATGCCATCACCTGTGTATGTGTACAGATGGCCTCGAGTGTGTGTGTGTGTGTGTGTGTGTGTGTGTGTGTGTGTGTATTCAGAGGTCAACACCAGGTGTCTTCTTCTGTCTCTCTTCATTACTTTCAAAAGGGTCTCCCACTGAACCCAGATGGAGCTCACTGTTTCAGGTATCCTGGTAGTCCAGACAGTCCCCAAGTCCCTGGCATCCACCTATTTCACCCCAGCTCCTGTTGGTGATCCAAACTCAGAATTCAAGCTTATGTGGCAATCACTTTTCCCACTGAGCCCTCTCTCCAGCCCCAGGGTTCTATTTCTTGTTGTGGCACATGCAGCTGAGTGATTTTAACCCATAGGAGCTTACATTTTCTCGTCCATAAAATGAGAGTGTAGAAACCTTTGTCACAGTTGTTTGATTTGAAATTAGAAATGATGTGTGTTCTCACACAAAGCAATCCTTGGAAAAAGGGAGACATTCAGTAAACATATTTTTACTGTCAAAAATGCTATTGTTGTTATTAATATATAAACTTCTGAATGCTTTCTGCAGAAATTGCAAGGTGGTGTTGCAGCTCAAGATTTGAAAGCAAATGAGAAGTTAGAAAGGAAAGTTATATGTATAAAACAGGAGATCCTTCAGCTCACTAGCATGGTTGTCAGGCCCATGGACTCAGAAAAACGTTTCTTCCACACACTGTGTGCCAGGCATTATACTAAGAGTCACAAATGACACCAGTGTGGCTGAGGACCACAATTCAATAATCACCCACACAAATGAAACCAGGATTCCTGGAATATAGAAAAATGAATAAGATTTATATCAAATGTAAAGTGTTACTTAGAGGAATTTTGATATTATATGCAGCAGGAAGTCATTTAGGAGACAGGCCCAAGCCAAAGAGAACTTTCAGAGTCTTAACACATCAGAGCTTCATAGCCCTTCTCCAGTTTACAGCCCCAGGCCTGATTGGAAAGATGACTATATACTTTCTGCCTTCCAGCTATTTTTAAACAAATGAACCCCTTACGTCAAAGGGGTGCGACATCTGTCTTTCAGAATGTGTTTTTCTCCTGTCACTGTAACAAACACCAGAGAAAAGCAACTTGAAGAGAGGAAATGTTTATTTTGGCTCATTTTTTTATTGCAACAGTAGCAAAAATAACAGACCCCACCATTAGTAGGTTTCCAAAGCCAGTGATCAAATATTTGCAATTAGTCCTATACTGACAAGCAGCCTCATTGTAGTGATTCACCCTCCACTCATCAAGATCCTCTTACACATTCTTACCTTTGGTCTTTTTCTCTTATTATTATGATAGAAAACTTTTAGGCAAAATACACCAGGATTTGGACTTGACCTCACTTAATAGCTTAGCAAAACCATTTTGCCTCTCTAAAGCTTGGCTTGACATTACAATTGGACAATTAAAAATATCTACCTGGGAAATGCAAATCAAAACCACTCTGAGATACCATCTTACACCTGTCAGAATGGCTATGATCAAAAACAGTGATGACAGCTTATGTTGGAGAAGATGTGGAACAAGGGGAACACTCCTCCACTGTTGGTGGGAGTGCAAACTTGTACAGCCACTTTGGAAATCAGTATGGCAGTTTCTCAGAAAATTGGAAATCAATCTACCTCAAGACTCAGCTATACCATTCTTGGGCATATACCCAAGGAATGCTCAATCATACCACAAGGACACATGCTCAACTATGTTCATATCAGCATTATTCATAATAGCCAGAACCTGGAAACAACCTACATGCCCCTCGACCAAAGAATGGATTAAGAAAATGTGGCACGTATACACAATGGAGTACTACTCAGCAGTAAAAAACAATGACATCATGAAATTTGCAGGCAATGGATGGAACTAGAAAATATGATCCTGAGTGAGGTAACCCAGACTCAGAAGGACAAACATGGTATGTACTCACTCATAAGTGGATACTAGATGTAAAGTAAAGGATAGCCAGACTACAGCCCACAGCTCCAGAGAAGCTAGCTAACAAAGAGAACCATAAGAGGGATGCATGGATCACCCTGGGAAGGAGAAATAGATGGGATCTCCATGAGCAACCTGGGGGTGAGGGGGGACAATGGAGGGTAGGGGATGGGGGATGAGAACATAAGGGAACAGGATGGTCGAGCTGGAACAGGGACAGAGTGGAAGAGCAAGGAAAGAGATACCATGATGGAGGGAGATATCATGGGGATAGGAAGACACTGGGTGCAAGGGTAGCAACATCTAATTCCTTAGTGGCTAAATTTGTACTACAACATGTAATTGAATATTTGCTCTCAATGAAGATACGACAAGCAAAGCTGTTCTGGTTTCGTTTCTGTTGCTCTGACAAAAAGCAATAGAGAGGGTGGAAAGGGTTTACTTGGCTTGGAATCGCAGGTCGCAGACCATCACTTTGGTAGTGTGAAGGCAGGTGGCACTTGAAGCACCTCGTCTGCAGTGAATAGCAAAGAGAATAAATAACTGGAACTTGACTTGCTTGCTCCTCAGCTCGCTTCCTCTGTTCATAGGCAGTTGAAGGCCCAGCCTATGCAATGGTGCTGACTACAGTGTGTTGGTTGGTTCCTCCTCCATCAGGAAACAGTCAAGACAACCCTATGCAGACATGCCCACCAGCCAAGCCAATCTAGACAATTCCTCGATTGAGATTCTCTTTGTAGATGATTCTAGCTTGTGCTAAGTTGATAGTGAAAAACTAGCCAGCACAAAAGTCTAAAATATCTTCCATCTAGCCCTCCATAGAAATTTTCCAATCCCTGATACAGTCATTGTAGCCAATACATCTGTGCCCATTTCCCGTGGTTTCCTAATCTCAGCCATGTACCTGTCTAGGCTAATTTACCAAGAAACTACTAACCCAGCATTAGCAATATTCTTTTAATGAACACCAAATATCCTGGAATAGAAATGGCATCTTCAAGTAATGTGTTGATAAATATTTAATTCTATATTCATCCACTCATTGCATTGATATGCATTTACATACGTGTGTACAACACACACATGCATACACACACACACACACACACACATACACAAAGAGCTGTAAAGAGGGTGGATGTTATAGCATAGTACAGCATAGGGGAAGTAATTACTGAAATAAAATATATTTGCATGCTCAATGGTTTTCAATCAGAGCTAATCTCCTCCTCTGCCAGGAGACACTTAGTAATGACTAGAGATGTTTGGGCTGTTATAAGTGAAAGAGGTACAGCTGGCACCTAATTCTTCTGCTTGACACATAGGATGGCTTTTCCACAGCAGAGACCCAGTGTCCTAGCTAGTTTTATGTCACCTTGACACAAGCTAGAGTCATCTGAAAGGAGGGAAACTCATTTGAGAAAAATACCTCATAAGACCCAACTGTAGGGATTTTCCTAACTAGTGATTAATGGGGGAAGGCCTGGCCCATTGTAGGTGGAGCTATCCCTGGGCTGATGGTCCAGGATTTTGTAAGAAATCAGGCTGAGCAAGCCATGGGGAGCAGGCTAGTAAGCAGCATCCCTCCATGGCTTCTGCAACAGCTCCTGACTCCAGGTTCCTGCCCCGTTTGTTTCCTGTCCTCGCTTCCTTCAGTGATGGACTACATTATTTAAGCCAAATAAACCCTTTCCTCTCCAAACTGATTACTGATCATGGTGTTTCATTGCAGTAATAGTAATCCTAACTAGGACACATGGCTAAACCCAATGTCAATCAGTAGTGTCAAGACTGGGAGCCCTGTCTTAGGTCAAAGTGATGCTGGAGCTCTCCTAAGGATTACAGAAGGAGAGGGGGTGGGGAAACTTTGAAAACCACCTACGCCCAGAGAGCAGAGAGCTATGCAGATGCACTCAGATCCAAGTGTTCTAACCCCTTTGACTCTGCTGTCTGCCTGTTCCCACTGTCTGTTCTCAGTACTACTGTGCCACTTGAAGATTGACTCTGAAACCACAGCAAGGCAGGAAGGTGGGAAGGATTTATACAGAAAGACCACAATACCTTTTCCTACTGAAAAATATTTATTATTAAACATATTTGAAATTTACAATGTTCTACAGGAGTGGACATTAGAACTAGAGTTAAAGCCATGTTTTTCATTCCCTGTAATAACCTTAGGACTCCCTGAAGTGACCTGAAATGACTTGGGATATATATGAAACTTTTTCGAGAGCATTCCAAAGAGATATTGAGATGAACCTTAAAATATAGTTGCTGATTTTATTCCCTGGGTCCTGTTGGTTTCATAGTCTCATTACGTCCACAGATCCTGAATAGCCGCTGTAAAAACTCGGAGCTATCCTATGTATTATCTCATTTAATCATCAGAATTCTGGGGCTAAACGTTTGTCTCTTGGAGTTTGAAGCAGCATGATTATTTTTACTTCACAGGGAGGCAATCTGGGCTGAGGGACATGAAGCAACCTTGATTGCACATCAAGAGGGGTTTGAAGGGTGGTACCTCTAGTAAGGAGGTTCAGGGGGTAGTGTCCATAATATCCATCTTCTTAATAGCCCAACATGAATCTCGTTGCAGCTGGTTGAGCCAATCAGACAGATATGCATCTTCTTGCCCAGAGGGCCAACTGAAAGGCTTCTCCATGGTGCTCTATGTCACCCTGGATTACAGACTCCATCACATTATTTTATAATAATTATTTTTCACGGTTTTTTTCTTGCCTAGTAGGTAAACTCATAAAAGCTGAGGCTTTTTTTTACTTCATTCATTTTATATCTGATAGCACCTGATACATAATAGATACTAAATAAGCATGAAATAAATAATTTGTTGAAACTAACTTCCCTGCCTGGAAGGAGCTTCATTGTTGCATATGATTGATTTTGAAATGAGTCAGTGTACAGCAAGCACAATAGGGGTTCAGGTGAAGCTCCAGGTGGTGGATTGGGGATGGGAAAGGTGCCAGGAGAAGGGCTTTGAATTTTACTCATTATTCCAGGCTTTGAACTCAATTTCCAAAAGGTATCTGAGTCCTGACCATCCCATTTGATCTCAGGGTCTCGTCACTTTTGGAAAAGTCAACACCATCTGTCTTTTTTTTTGTTTTTTTGGAAGCTGGCACCCACACCCTGCTGCTAATTTGGACTCCTAAACCACTTTAAAAATTAATGGCTTTATAAAAGGTCTGCAACTCCCTCTTAAGAGTTTAATATCATATTTATAAACTCAGTCCATGTTGAGTTCCAGCATATTGCAAATAATTTACAGTGTTGTCCTGCTCAGAGCATAACTAATGCAGCTCCACAGCTGTGCAGATAACTTTTCCTATCAGCAGATGATAAACCGTAAGTGGCTCCGTGTGGATGTGGGGAAACGGTCCAGATTTTTAAAACTGGGAGGGAAATTTGACAGCAATGGCTTCCCTTACCTGAAAGTCATTTTGCAGGTGACAAACGCAGTCCACCTCTTTCCTGTTCATTCATACCTAGGAAGAGTGGGCTGCTGGTGGAGTTTAAGGCTCTTTGGCCCGCTTGCTTGAGCAAAGTTCCAACCAGCTAGTAGGCAGTTTGGAAAGTGGGTCAGCCAGCTTGGAGGCTCTGAAGTCAAAAGGAACGCAGTGGAATGGTTGAGAAGCAGACTGGGGCCTTGGATTCGAATCAGCTAGTGCATAAGGATGATATGCAGTTAAGGGTGCTGCTGTGCTTTTCTGTACCACACCACTTCAGTGATTCCCAGATACATTTTAGGATCCTGGAAAGCAGCTCTCCCTCCCTCCCTCCCTCTCTCTTTCTCTTCTCTTCTCCTCTCCCTCTCCCTCTCCCTCTCCCTCTTCCTCTCCCTCCCTCCTCCTGCCCCTCTCCCTTTTCAACAAACCAGCTATGAAGTTCTCCCCTAAAGCTGTCTGTGGTCACTGCACAAGATTACAGGCTATTTGCACATCAACATCTCTTGTTACCTTGACTCCATTAATGGCTTTGAGGGGAAAGACTGAAAGGAAGTTTGTGCTTAAACTAGAAATCACCATGAAAAATTTACACAGCATTCTGCTCCGCCAAGGCACTGTTAAACCATGTCTTCACGATGATATTTAAATTATTTTTTTATTTTTATTGCATGTAGCTGTGGTATGTGCTTATGTGCATGCTAGTGTATGTGTAAACTTATGCGTGTGGGTATGTACACACATGTACATAGGCATAACGAGGTCAATATGGGATGTCTTCTTCAATTGGTCACCATTTTTGTTTGGTTTTTTTTCTTTTTGTTTTTGATTTTTTTTTGTTGGTTTTTTTTGTTGGTTTTTTGGGTTTTTTTGGTTTTTTTTGGTGGTGGTGGTGGTGGTTTTTTTTTTTTTTTTTTTTTGATACAGTCTCTCACTGTCTCTCACCAAGAACTTCCTGGTTTGATGAAAGTAGCTAGTCCTGGAGCTCCAGAGATCCCTATGCCTCCAGCACTTCACTCCTGGTATTACAGGTGTATAGTGCTGGAGCCAGCTTTTTACGTGAGTGCGGGGGAAGTCCACATGCTTTCGCAACAAACACTTTACTGACAGAGCCACCCCTCCTTCGTTCATATTTTCAAGCACGAATTAATACATATATATATATTGAACTAGAAATAAAAATCTTTTTAGGCAAAATTTTTAACTAGGATTCCCTCCCTGCTGGTACTTTGGCACATCCAAGGCAAACACAAGCACTTATTTTCATTGTAAAAGTACATCCTTCGGGGCCCACATTTCTATGAAGTGCCCCAGAAACCCCCACAGGAGGCAGAAGAGAAAACTAGGGTGGCTTGTTGCAAGCATCCACTCGGGCAGCTGCAGTTCTCCTGTCTCACGTGTGGAGTCTCGGATTGATTAGGTTATTTGGCAGCCAGTACTCACTATTTTCTTCCATCCACCTGTGGTGGTATTGTGTTCCCCAAAATATTGTGTATGCTAATAAACTTGTCTGGGATCAGAGAACAGGACAGCCACAATATTAAACATAGAGGTTAGGCAGTGGTAGCATACGCCTTTAATCCTAGCATTCCAGAGACAGAAATCCCTCTGGATCTCTGTGAGTTCAAGGCCACATTGGAAACGGCCAGGCACGGTGATACACACCTTTAATCCCAGAAAGCCACACCTTTAATCCCAGGGAGTGGTAGTAGAAAGCAGAAAGGTATATAAAGCGTGAGGACCAGAAACTAGAGGCTTTTGCCCTGGAGAGGCATTTGCCCTGGAGAGGCCTTTGCCCTGGAGAGGCCTTTGCCCTGGAGAGGCCTTTGGCCTGGAGAAGCCTTTGGCCTGGAGAAGCATTTTGGCCTGGTTAAGCATTCAGGCTTCTAGCAGCAGTTCAGCTGAGAGTCATTTGGATATGAGGACATAGAGGCTTCCAGTCTGAGGAAGCAAGACCAGCTGAGGATCCGGCAAGGTGAGATAGCTGTGACTTGTTCTGTTTCTCTGACCATCCAGCATTTCACCCCAATACCTGGCCTCAGGTTTGATTTTATTAATAAGACCTTCTAAGATTCATGCTACATCCACCTCCATGGAGAACATCTCCCTACACATGTAATCAGGCTTAGCCATCGTTTTGCTTTAGTAGTGGAGTGTACGCAGATGTGACAAAAAGCCATTTTTCATCTTTGCCTCTAAAAAGACAATGCTGTTTCTACTATTCCTTCTGGGAGCTTCTGAACACAGCCATGAGAAGGATAGATCACTGCTGATCCTCCAACCTGGTCCCCAGAGTGGGTTCCATTGGGCACAGCCAGACACATGCTCATAAACCCTTGCTGTATCACATGGAAATGCTTGTTGCTGTGGAAAGTGTGCACTCATTGGTTGATATGGCTTACAGCCAGGGATCATTTAGACATTTTGAGTGAGATTTGCTCACTCAGTCGTTCATAAAACAATGCCTATAATCTCAGTGCTTAGAAGCTGAGGCAGGAGGATTGTGATGAGTTTGAGGCCAGCTTGGGCTACAAAGACTTTGTTCCAAAACAAACCAACTATCCAACCAAGCAGCTAACAAACCAAACAGTTATGTGCCCTACTATATACTTGGCAGGGAGAGAGACAGAGTCTTAAAAATTCATTGGCCTTGTGCTCTTGACATCTGCTCCTTACATTTGTTTTAGACAGTCTCATTCTATTGTCCAGACTGACCCTAAACTCATGACAGCCGTCCTGCCTCAACCTTCTGAGTTCTTAAATTATAGGCATAAGCCACCATGCCCAATTTTATTTGATGTAAAGATATTTGAATTCTTTTATAATGCACAGTCTGATTCTTGTACCCTCTCTTGGGCTCTTTTCCTTCTGTTTGTTCATCTCATTTTATTATATTTTGTTTTATTATATTTTGTTTTGTTACATTTTATTATTATCTCTTGCAAGCCTGTTTGTGTCCTAATAAGAGATAGAAATGGAGTGGATTCAGATGGGAGGGGAGGGGAGGAGGAACTGGGAGAAGTAGAAGGGGAAACTGTAATTGGGATATATTATGTGAGAAAAAAATAGTTTTAATAAAAGAGAAAAATGTTTTAAAGGAAAGAATTTAAGATATACAATGCACAAAGGAAAAAAATGTGCTAAAACATCAATTTGAGCCATGACAAAGAACTCACAGTAAATAGCAGACTAATAAAAATATAAGCAAACCATATGTGCATGGAATTACTTGAAACTCATTTGCAGACAAGATGTCCCAGGGTCACAGGGCTGGATTCCAAGATTTAGGGAAGCCCTGGGAGTCTTGGGGACAAAGGCAAGCTGATATGACAAAGCCAGGCTTCCCTTTTTTGTGTGTGGCTAGTGTCTGTCTTTCAGACCTGGGGAAGGTGCCAGAGCTGATCGAAATGTTTTTAAAATGAATCTTCTTAACGAGCTGTCAAGTTCAGTGGAATTGCCAGACGTGGCTTTAAAAACTTCCTGGTTTTTAGTACCTGAGCCTATAAAGATGATATACAAGCCACAGTGGATGCAGAGTGGTCAGGGAGGGGCGAAAATGCAGAGACGGGGAATGTAGGCATTCAATGGAATTGGTGGAACAGGTGAAGCCTTCCATCTGGGTCTCTTGGTTACACACCTGTCGTTGCAGCTGGACAGGGATGGCGTGGAGAGAGGTGAAGCCACCAGAAAAGAAGCCAGAAGCAAAGCAAAGCTTGGCTACAGAGCCCCCAGCCTTCTACTTTTATAAACCTGGATCCTGTCTTTCTTACCTTCAGACTAACATCATCCCCAGCCTCTTCTGCATATCTGGCTCCCTTTTCTCAAGAATCATTGCTCTCCCAGATGCCTTTTAAGTCAGTGTTTTAGGACTCTGTGGAGCTTAGAGTCATAAACAGCAAGGCAGCATTATTTTATGAGAATCCGAGTCCTAAAGCAGAACCAACTTCAATATATTGCCCGTTGGTCAGTGGCAGACTCAGGACTGAGTGTCTCGACTTCAGATGACTTGCTTTCCAGTGCTCAGGAGGGAATTAACCCTTGGCCAAAGCTTGAAATACCATCATCACCTTGGATTATTGAAAAGTAAAACATAATAGATTCCAAATAACGTAGATCAACACAACCCAATAGAAATACAGTTTGAGCCATATGTGTGATTTAAAGTTTTCGAAGAGTCACATTAGCAATGGTAAAAGCAGACGAGTGAAATTAACTTCAATTTTAATAAAACCTTTCCTGCAACCTAATATACTCAAGATATTATGATATTAAGTTTAGTTTTATCACTAATTTTAGTGGGAAATTGAAATAGAAATTGAATTAAAAGTAATGCCTCTAGAATATCTGAATATCTGCTTTGCAATTGATGCCAATTCATTCTTATTTCCATCTACTCTGTAATTTATCTGTAAGTCTTACTTTTTAAGGCATTTTTTTGGTCACCATGAGAATCGCTGAATACAGAGTAGAGACAGTAGCCTGCAGATGGAGAGGGTAATGAGCAATTAATCTTATCCACTTAGTGTCCTGGCCAGCACAGTAGCCCTGTGACCCATGATTCACAATTTCCTGAGTGGCCTTAAGATTGATTCCACTTTATATCTAGAAATGTTCAGCATCTATTGGGCAATATTTCTCAAGTGAGTCATCCCCCAGATTTCTATACATCCCTCAATCTCTTCAAAGTGAAGAAAATCAAGATTCCAGTGAATATTTACTTACAGTTCCTTTTCTTCTCAAATATATTCTCATTCCTAAAGTGAATAGTTTCAGTATTACTAATGTATCCTAATGAAACCATCAAGACATTCAAAAAATTGCTCTAGGCACAGTTTACTTTCAACTTTAAACAAACTCTGCTGGGGCTTTGAGTTGACTTTTCTCCATTGAAGAGAGAAGAAATGCCTGGCTTGTTTATAGAAATCTCTGCTTAATATTGGAGAGTGAATCAGTTGAACTTAACAGTTTCCTTGACCATGGTAAAATTCAGAGTTGAATCAATGTACACATAAGTATATATTATTTCTTACATATAATATTGAGAGTAATATACAAGGTCCTAAAGATAGAACAAATATTTTGTTAATTTTGAATTGATCCATTTAGTGTGTGTGTGTGTGTGTGTGTGTGTGTGTGTGTGTGTGTGTGTACACGGACATGTGCATTATCTCACAATAATGTGTGTGGCAGTCAGAGGACAATTTGTAGAAATCATTTCTCTCCTGCTATGTTGATTCCAGGAACCCAACTCAAATCATCAGACTTGAGGGAAGTGTTTTTACTTGCTGAGCCATCTTGCTGGCCCAAAAATATGGAATAAATACAAATCAATGGGACAACTAGTACACTGACCAGGACACTTAGACATTGACTAGATGCTGTGATCCATGACTATGTGTTTATTTAAAATCTTGAAAATACCCAGAAGGCGTTTGATATCATCTTCATGCTTACTGACAGCTCTGTAATTCAGGCAAGTCTCCTTCCTAAGATGGGTGGTTGTTTAAGGACTCTGTAGGAACTCACCTACCTTTGGAAGATCTGTGGATATCAACAGATTAAATCCTATAGAAATGGCCATTCATCCTTCTTGTTGCCTGGTCACCAGGCAAGGGGCTGCTGCAGATGAAACAAAGTTACCTCTCTTTTAGAAACTACCTTTGATACCAGCACTCCTGTGATAAAATGGGAAGGTCTTTATTGAGTCAGAGGAAGGTGATTGCTCAACAAAGACTTCCATCCAGCATAACCCCTGGGATCTCACATCACACACACACACCTTTCCAGAACATAGCTTTGAGTAGTAAGAATGGGAGAAGGGCTTATTGAATGTTCCAATATCAGATTAAGCACTGCAGACCACCCCAAATGCAGAATGCTCCCTGCTCTTCCCCCAAACCCTCACCCTGACCCCAACAGAAACACACACACACACACACACACACACACACACACACTTTTCCAATTTCATGCATAGCTGTGAATACCTGGCATCATTAGCACCTGAGGAAAATGCCTCAGTCTTCAAGCAAGCAAACAATAAAACATTAAGGCTTTCTCACATCCCTGGAAGAACATCTTTACTTCCAGAGAGGATGAGGAGTTGTGGGAAGAATGGGTTGTCCTCCCTTGAATGGGTCCTGGTTTGCTCCTTTCAAGGAGCTAAAACTGAAGCTTGTGCAGCATTATTATTCACCTAAGACTACAAATGGAGGCAATGATAAAATGCAGATTAAAATGTGATCTTCTGATTTTGCAGTCACACTCTTTCCAGTGGACCAGGGCAAATGGCTCTTAGGTCTGCCCTTCACTAATGAATGCACATTTGTGAGCAAAAAAGAGAAAAGATCATTTTAATTTAACACTGAGATGCAGGATATAAATGACACGGGGTTACTCACGCAGGAAGAAATAAGTCAGAGTACTCTCTTGGCTTCCTATTGTTCCTCTCCTCCCCTCAAGTGACTGCCAGGCCCAGAGTCCAGACCATGGTTGGATTTGGAAGAATAGGGGCATGATAACTAGATGATCAAGGCAGAGATGGTTTCCAGCTCCATTAGAGCTCAGCCTAAAAGCACTTTACAACCTTTGAGGGAATCAAAGATCAGGTGAAAGGCAGTTGCCAGACCCTTTGCTTATTTCTTGGAAGCTAATGGACCATGAGGAGAGGGATGCTGGTCCTTCCACAAATATAGATGCTGCTGAAGAAGATGCTCCCAAACTGCTGTCTGTGACAACAAATGTCTCCTTTTAAACACTGTTTGGGGTCTGGAGAGTTGGCTCAGTTAAGAGAGCACCTACTGCACAAGAGTGAGGACCTGAGTCCAGATCCTTAGCCTACTGACTGGTTTTGTGTGTCAACTTGACACAGCTAAAGTCATCAGAGAGGAAGGAGCCTCAGTTGAGGAAATACCTCCATGAAATCCAGCTGTAAGGCATTTTCTCAATTAGTGATCAACTGGGAAGGGCCCAGTCAATTGTGGATGGTACCACCCCTGGACTGGTGGGCCTGGGTTCTAAGAAAGCAGGCTGAGCAAGCCATGTGAAGCAAACCAATAATTAACACCCCTCCATGGCCTCTGCATCAGCTCCTGACTCCAGATTCCTGCTCTGCTTGAGTTCCTGTCCTGACTTCCTTTGGTGATGAACAGCAATGTGGAAACATAAGCTGAATAAACTCCTTCCTCACCAACTCGCTTTTTAGTCATGGTATTTTTCCCACAGCAATAGAAACCCTAACTAAGGTACCCCCACATAAAACCAACTGTTGTGGCATCCATCTGGTCTGTAACCCTAGCATATGGGAGGGAAACAAGAAGATCCTGGGTTCACTGATCAGCCAGTCTAGTTGATCCATGAGCTCTGGATTCAGTATGTCTCAAAAAGCAAAGTGGAGAACAATAGAGGAAGGCACCCAACATAGATGTATGGCCTCCATGTACACACACACACACACACACACACACACACACACACACACACACCCCTTTGGAAACTGCCAAATCCATCCTTTTCTTCCATCTCAATTCAAATTTAGCTGTGGGATTACTTGATCAATTAATTTAGTTAAACAATAATTGTCTCAGGAAAGAATTTCAAAAGTTAATCTGAGACCCAACAATGGTCCAACTGGCTTCTACAGGAGTGATTGATAGATTTAATCATCCATTTGTTGTCTTGTTTTCTAACAGACAAATCTGTACACTTGGCAATGAGGTACTAGGTCGGTGTCTCCAAAAGGTTGTTGCTCCACTTCTGGGGGTTACACAGCTGAGGGTTTGACCAATGGACTGCCTAGGTCTGGTGGTTGACTGTACTGAACATATACAAAATTTCCTTGTCACTATTTCCTAAATAACATAACCAGCTGCATAACATTTATATTGTATTGGGTACAACAAATTAGAGATGGTTCAAGTATTAAGGGAGGGTGCATACAGGCTATTATGTAACTACTGGATCATTTTGAAGTGGTACTGAGCATTTTTGGATTTGGGTACAGTGTGGGTATCATGGGGCAAGAGTCAGTTGTATGTGGTTTGTATTTCTCTCACTCACTCCTTGTGTCACTCTCAAATAACACAAGACTGAATCATTTTAATGGATTTTAGCTGTTTTAGAAAATAAATAAGCTATCCCATCGGATTCATAGCTCCCTGTCATTCCCTAAAATGGATAAAATCAAACTTACAGGAAATAGTAGAGGTGGTCTTAGCCATTCTGGTGAGTATAAGACAGAATCTCAAAGTAGTCTTGATTTGCATTTCCCTGTTAACTAAAGGTGATGATCATTTCTGTTTCTCAGCCATTTAAGTTCCTTCTTTTGAAAATTCTGTTTAGATTTGCACCTCATTTTTAACTGGATTATTTGTTTACTTGATATCCTGTTTTTCATTTATATATTTTGGAAAGTAGCCCTCTACCAAATGTATAGTTGGTGAAAAAATCTTTTCTCATTTTGTAGGCTGCTGCTTTGTCCAAATGACAATGTCCTTTGTCATGCAGAAGCTTCTCAATTTCATGAGGTCCCACTTATTAATTGTCAATCTTAGTGCCTGTGCTAATGGTGTTATATTCAGAAAGTCTTTTCCTGTGCCAGTGAGTTAAAGGCTATTCCTCACTTTCTCTGCTATCAGTTTCAGTGTACGTGGTTTTTTTTAATATAATTTGTTATTGATTCTTTGGGAATTTTACATCATGTGCCCCAATCCCATTTCGCATCAGTTTGTATCTGCCCTGCACTCTTGTAGCATTCTCCCATACAAAGGAAAACTTAAAAAAATTAAAATAAAATGATTTTTAATTTAAAAAATTAAAAACACAAATAAGAATGTTAATTAAGAAAAAAGCAAAAAAAGACAAAAAAAAGCAAAAAAAAAAAAAAAAACACTTCACTGCTCCATCTTTCCTGCCTCTCCAGCGGCCTTGGGAGCTGCTGTGTATCATGTAGTCTATCCTTTGCCCAGACAGCTTTTCTTGCAAATGTCCATTTGTGACCTGCTGGCCCTGGGGAACAATAGCTGCACAATCTCCGTGACTCAGGGCAACAGCAGGATATCCGACAATTGAATTGAATCTGTAGCTTGCTTTTGGTAGAATGGCCATTTTTACTATATTAATCCTACCTATCCATGAGCATGGAGATCTTTCCATCTTCTGATATCTTCAATTTCTTTCATCAGTGTCTTAAAGTTTTTATCATACATGTTTTTCACTTGCTTGGTTAGAGTTATCCCCCAAGATATTTTATATTTTTGAGTCTGTGGTGAAAGGAATTATTTCTCTGATTTATTTCTCAATCAATTTGCCATTTGTTTATAGAAAGTTACTGATTTTTGTAAATTAATTTTGTATTCTGCTATTTTGCTGAAAGTGTTTATCAGCTGTAGGAATTTCCTGGTGAAACTTTTAGGGTCACTTATGTATAGTATCACATCATCTGCAAATAAAGATACTTTAACTTCTTCCTTTCCATTTGTCTCCCTTTGATTTCCTTTAGTTGTCTTATTGTTCTAGCTAAGACTTCAAGTCCTAATTGAATAGGTATGGACAGAGTGGAAAAGCTTGTCTTGTTCCTAATTTTAGTAGAAATGTTTTGAGTTTATCTCCATTTAAGTTGGTATTGACTAAGGGCTTGGTGTAAACTGCCCTTAATATGTTGAGATATGAAACTGTATCCCTAACCTCTAGGGGACTTTTATCATGAAGAGGTGGTGAATGTTATCAAAGGACTTTTCTGCATCTAATGAGATGATCATGTGATTTTTGTCTTTCAGTTTGTTTATATGGTGGATTATATTTATTGATTTATGTATGTTGAACTATCCTTGCATCTCTGGGAGGAAGCCTACTTGGTCATGGTATATGATCTTTTTGATATGTTCTTGGATTCAGTTTGTAAGTATTATTTATTATATTTTTATTATTTAAATCATTTTTTAATTTAAATGTATTTTGATCACATTCTTCCCCTCCCCCAAGTCCTTCCAGATCTTCTCCCCCTCCTTACCCATCTCACTTCAAATTCTTTCTCAAAAAACAAACAAAACCCTAACTTAACAACAAAACCCCCCAAACCAAGAAAACCATAAAACTACATCCAAAACTAGAAAAGAAAAAAAAAACCACCAAATTGTAACCAAATAAAAGCACATTTAAAAAAAAAAAAAACCTGTGGAGTCTATCACATGTTGGTCAACTACTCCTGAACATGAGGCCTGTCCTGGAGTGACTGATACACCCAATGACACTCTAGGGCTGAGTGTTCCAAGGTCTCTCACTTTCTGCATAATGTCTGGCTGTGGGTCTCTGTATTTGCTCCAACCTGCTGCAGAAGGAAGCTTTTCTGATGGTGGCTAATAAGGAATTGATCTATGAGTAGAGCAGGATATCACTGGGAGTCATTTTACCACTACTTTAATTTTTCTTTTTTTAGACCAGTAGTATGTGATTTTCCCCTGCCTTCCTTGGGCAATCTGGTCTCAGGTTCTTGGTCACCCAAAGCAGTGTCAGATGTGGGTTCCATCTCATGGAGTGGGCATTTAGATGAGGAAGGTGGACATATGCCCCTGTCCCTCTGTCCCTAACCCAGAAGCTATCTCCAATTGATAACCACTTCTAAATGAAAATTTAGTTTTCTCCAAGAGAGTCTCACTGGGGAAATACACTACTCTTAGGAATAGGCTACATTCCCAGCAGTAGATGGCCAACAGAAAATGAACTCAAAGGAATCTTTGGAGGTTTCTTGTCTCATAATGTCATGTCTGGGCTTTTTCTTTATTTTTTTTTTCTTTTTTTTAATTTCATATTTTTTACTTTTTGATTTTAATTTTCTTTTTTGGGTTTTTGTTTTTATTTTTATTTTTTGTTTTGGTTTGGTTTTACCTTACAAGTCCTTTGCATATATATTATGTCCTCCAGTTTTGTGTTTTGGGGAATCCTTGGTGTGCAAAAAAGTGGATCTCTGCATCTATATCTGATTCTTGTGCCTTTTCTTGGACTCTTTCCTTCTGTTTGTTTGTTTGCTTGCTTGCTTGCTTGCTTGCTTGTTCCTATTCCAATGTGTTTGTCTTTGTAATATCTTGTTGTATTATTACCCCTTAGAAACCTCTTTGTTTTCTAATGAGAAACAGAAAGAGGGTGGATCCAGATGAAAGGGGAAATGCAAAGAAACTGGGATAGTAGAGGGAGGGGAAACCATGATAAGGATACATTATATGAAAAAAATCTATTTTCAATAAAAATAGTAGAGATGAAATTAAACTACATCAAACACTTCTCAGATGGATTGTGAAGGACCACTACTCAAGAAACCTTTCTATGTGCTGTGCTGGTCTTAGAATTTCTCCCCTGGAAGAAGATTTGCCATTGATTTGAAGAGGCAGAATAAAAACCGGATAGAAGACAGCCTATGTTTGGGACTGAGGAGCTGGTCCAGTGGAAAAGAATATGAGCACTTAAGTTTGGATCCCCATACTCACATAAAAAAGCTGGGTGTAACTGCACATGCCTGTAACCCCAACACTGTGGGATGGAGACAGGAAAGTTGGGGCTTGCCAATCCAGCTCTAGGTTCAGTGAGAGACCTTGTCTCAAAGGAATAAAGCAGAGTGTGATGAAACAGAACATCTAACTGCCTCTGTACACAGTAGTGTGTACACCTATCACACGTGTACACACACACACACACACACACACACACACACACACGCACATACACACGTGATAGTCTGTGTATTTTACAGCTACTCTGGTCTGATAGCTCAGAGGAAGGACAGGAGTCAATGAAATGCTGTGGTAGGGCTCCATGTGTGGTGTGGAACATGTCCAAATGTACAGGGAACAGGAAGATAGAGGAGAGGGCTTGAAAAGATGCAATGATTGAAGAGGAGAGATGAGAACCCTGGAACTCCACTGTTTAGAGTTGAGATGACTCAGCACCATTCGTGCAGCCCATAACAGATGCAGATGAGCTGGTCTGAGATAATGGCTGACTTGAAAAAAAAAATTCCTCTGCATGCATTCTTCCTGAACAATGCCTAGTTTCTTTGAAGATTGTAACTTTTGTTGGCTGTTCTTGGTTGTCAACTTGACTATATCTGGAATTAATTAAAACCCAAGAGGCTGGGTACACCTGTGAAGGATTTTTTTTTCTTAATTAAATCACTGATGTTGTTGAGTTTGTTTGTTTGTTTGTTTGTTTTTTAACTCTTTGATTCTTTGGGTGGCCTGCCACCCAGCTCCCAAATAAACACACACATGGAGACTTATTCTTACTTTATGAATGCCTGGCCTTAGCTTGGCTTGTTTTTAGCCAGCTTTTCTTAATTTAAATTATCCCATCTACCATTTGCCTCTGGGCTTTTATCTTTCTCTATTCTATATACCTTCCTTTACTTCTTACTCCACGGCTGGCTGTGTGACTGGACCCTGGAGTCCTCCTCTCCTTCTTTTCTTGCTCCTCGATCTCTTTTCCAAGAATTTTCCTATTTATTCTCTCGGCCTGCCAGCCCTGCCTATCCTTTCTCCTGCCTAGCTATTGGCTGTTCAGCTCTTTATTAGACCAATCAGATGTTTTAGACACACAAAGTAACATAGCTTCACAGAGTTAAACAAATGCAACATAAAAGAATGCAACACATCTTTACATCATTAAACAAATGTTCCACAGCATAAACAAATGTAACACATCTTCATCAATTTGAAGTGGGAAGATTCACTTCTAGTCTGGATCTTTTGAGGTGGGGAGAAATACAAAAATACACAGGCAGCCCGTATAAAAGAAATGGAAGAAGGAAGCTCGCTCTCTTTGCCTGCTTGCTCTTACTTTCACTGGCAAGTCCATTCCTTCACTGGCATTAAAGCCTGCCTCTTCAGGATTCCAGTGTACACTGAAGACCAACTAAGACATCCAGCCTCCTGGACTGCACAACTACTGGATTCTTGGACCTCCCATTGCTAGACAGCCATTGTTGAACTAGCTCGACCACAGCCTGCAAACTAAAAAATCCCTTCTATATACATCTATTCACATTTCCATACATATATATGTATACATGAATATATATATACTTATATTCATTCTATCAGTTCTATTCCTCTAGAGAACCCTGACTAATACATAACTATTTATCACTTATGTTACCTTGACAGCATCATTTATCAAAATGTCCTGTGACTCTTAACTAGTGGATGAACTAAATATCTAAAATGATTATTGCTGGGAACTCCGTTATCCTCTTCCTCCTCCAACTCCGTCATCATCAACATCATCATCACCATCATCATCATCATCATCATCATCGTCATCCCACATGAGGAGTCTACAAATATTGACTTTTTACATGGGTATTTGGGATTTGAACACAGGTCCTTACTTACACAGCCAGCACTCTTACCCAGATAGCCATCTCTCTAGCTTCTGTTCCCATTCTGCTGAGGTATAAGGACCTAAAATGAACCTTATACTGTTCTCCCAGACACAAAGCACACATTTGGTCTGAGAAGAAGAAAAATATTTGCCCATGATTTTCCTTTAAAATATCTTTTGGAGTGAATATCAATCACAAAAGGCAGCAAGTTTCTAGAATTTGCTATGCTGAAGCACCCACAGACTTAATTCTTGGCCCCTGGTTCAGAAAGCAAGTAAGCATTAAGCTCTCCAGAGGACCCAGTTCAAATTCTAACACTAGACTGAGGTTAGAAGCAGCCTATCTAAAACACCTGATTTGTCTAATAATGAGCTGAACAACCAATAGGTAAGCAGGAGAAAGGATAGGTTGGGCTGGCAGGCAGAAAGAATAAATAGAAGGAAAAGATCAATGAACAAGAAAAAGGAAAAGGAGAGGAGGACATCAGGGGCCAGCTACCTAGTTAGACAGCCAGCTGTGGAGTAAGAAGTAAAGAAAGGCATATATAATAGAGAAAGATAAAAATCCAGAGGCAAAAGGTAGATGGGATAATTTAAATTAAGAAAAGCTGGCTAGAAACAAGCCAAGCTAAGGCCAGGCATTCATAAGTAAGAATAAGCCTCCATGTATTTTTGGGGAAACCTGGGTGGTGGGCCCCCAAGGAGTAAAGAGTCTAAGAGTTAGCCAGGCGTTGGTGGCGCACGCCTTTAATCCCAGCACTCGGGAGGCAGAGCCAGGCGGATCTCTGTGAGTTCGAGGCCAGCCTGGGCTACCAAGTGAGCTCCAGGAAAGGCGCAAAGCTACACTGAGAAACCCTGTCTCGAAAAACCAAAAAAAAAAAAAAGAGTCTAAGAGTTAAGATAACCAACTACATTTTGGTGTACCAGGGTGAGGCTTGAATAGCCACCTAGGTAGGGCCTAAGAAAGCTGAAAAAGAAAAAAAAAAGATACAGCTCCTTTAAGAAACTCTGTCAATAGAGTTGATAGAGCATTTAAACTGCTTTTTCCATGTTTTCACATTAAATAGAAACAAAAAAATCTAAGTAATAAAAAATGCCCACCACAGTGCAGGGCACTGGCATTCCTGAGCTGGGAGTTTAAAAGCAGTTTTCAGTCAAATGAACCTCTGAACTGGACACGAGCATTAGGTTTGGTGATCCAAGAAACCACCAAAGCTGCACAGAGGTCTGAGCCATGCTGCTCAGCAGTTTAAACACAGCACTCATGTGGTCAAAAAAGGCTAAAAAATGTGCAATAAAAGAGGTCCAGATGGAAAAACCTTTAAACAGGCTTCAGTGTGTTTTACAATATGTAGGCTTAAGAAAGAAATGAAAAGGTATGGACAGTCATAGAAAGAAATAAATAGCTTAAAAGTAATAAAGTCTTTAAAGAGAGATTAAAAGTAATATAAAAGAAAAAAGTCATGGAAGATGGGAAATACACAGGGAGTCTGAATTATGTATGTTATTGTGTTGATTTTGAATTTTTTTGATTGCTTATAAGCAAAGGACAGCTGCTAAGAGACCAGGAATTGAAAGAGGGGCTGTTGAAATAAACCAGCCTATATACTTTAAGAATGCCTTAACTTTAAAATGGAAGTCAAAAGATGTATTTGCAAATGGAAGTTAAAAATGCTTTGAAGAAGAGGTTTTGCTTGTATTTCCACAGAAAACAAGAGGCTGTGGATTCCTTCAGGGTTAATATGGATCATGTTTGATCAAGGGAGACCTCCTGAAACCTGCCAAGTGATACATATCAACAAAGGTTACTTGTCTTCCCAGAACTTGGCCATTATCTCAATTCTCTCAGGGACACCTAAAGATGCTTCACCCACAGACAACAGGAAGCAGTCTAGAGAAAACCACGCCCATATTCCCAATAAATGGTATGGGTGGCTGTTGGTTATTTGGTGGGTTATAGCTGTTTGTTATCATTTAGAGAAATATGGCATATTGATACAAATTTGAAGTTATTTTGATATACTGTATATATGTTTCTACTCTTTTTTAAGGTAATTGTACCTATGCAGTTCATTTAAAAATGTAAGGTAAAATTCTAGCTATTGAAAGCTATTATTATAAACTATTTATAATAATCAAGAAACATAGGTTAGTAGTTAGTCATCTATAATCAAATTTGTAGATATGTTAGGCATGTTTTAAGATCATACAGAGATATATTTTAGATAGATAGATGGTCTTCACACACTTCAAAGACCTATAGAATATGACATTTTAAATGTTTTGTTAACATAGGGTTTTTCATGACAATGGGACACATCTGCTCCTGGCAGCACCAATTTACTTCAGAGAAGATGATGGGCATTGAAGGAACTCCTTATGGAGTTTGCTTTCAATATGGCAAAGCTAGCTATTTGGGGGGAAAAAACTGCTTTGCCTTGACTGCTGACATTATGCTGTATAAAGACATGCAGACACACAGTAAAATGACTGCTGAACTTTGCCTAAACAAAGTAGAACAGTCCTTCAAAATTCCTTCTTCACAGAAGAGTCTGCCAGACATTCGGCAGAACACACAGGAAAGTGACTGCTGAACTTTGCCTAAACAAGGCAGGACAGTCCTCCAAAATTCCTACTTCATAGAAGAGTCTGCCAGATACTCTATGCCTGTAGGCTGAAGACAGATGCACCAACATTGTATAGGAACTTTGGGTGACTGTCCAGAGAGCCAGATGTCTCTGTTAGGTAGTATTAATTCCTTCTGGGGTCTTTGATGGAGTTAAAGAATAAATAATTAGAGTTAGAGTTTTCCTTAGTCATGGTGGAAAGTAAATTAGGTATAAAAGTTTGGAATCACTAAGATAAGATAGATATGGAGTATTTTCTCTGTTTGCTAAATACAAATGGACTAAATATTGTAAATGTAATTCTTACTTGATAACTGTTTTTGTTGTATATAGTTTTATATGTTAAAGTTAAAACCTTTAATTTTTATTTAGGCAAAAAGGGAGAAATGTTGTAGAATATTAGTTAAAGATATGTTATATTTGTTTATGTTGTGAAACATAATGCAAAGATTTGTTGCATTCTTTTATGTTGCATTTGTTTAACTCTGTGAAGCTGTTACTTTGCCTGTCTAAAACACCTAATTGGTCTAATAAAGAGCTGAACAACCAATATCTAAGCAGAAGAAAGGATAGGCAGGGACTGGCAGGCAGAGAGAATAAATAGGAGAAGAAATCTGGGAAGAAGATTGAGGAGCAAGAAAAAGGAGAAGGAAAAGAGGACATCAGAGACCAGCAACCAAGCTATACAGCCAGCCATGGAGTAAGAAGTAAAGAAAGGTATACAGAGGGAAGAAAGATAAAAGCCCAGAGGCAAATGGTAGATGGGATAATTTAAGTTAAGAGAAGCTGGCTAGAAGCAAGCCAAGCTAAGGCTGGGCATTCATAAGTAAGAATAAGGCTCTGTGTGATTTATTTGGGAGCTGGGTGGTGGGTAAAGAGTAAAAGCAACCAGCTACACCAGACAGTGTAGTGCAACTAGATAAAAGTTTCAAGAAGTGTGTCTGGCTGAAGGAAGTAGATTACTAAGGATGCAGTTTTGAAGGGTGACTTGTGTTTTGTTTTGTTTTGTTTTGTATTTATTTTTTAAGCAGATAGTTTCAAATTAGTCCTTCCTACAGGGATGTTGACTGATCTTGTTGGTTTGATCTCGTGCAGGTAACCACAGCTACAGTGAGCTCATGAGTCCCATGGTCATGCCGTGTCCAGAAGACAGCATTTCATAGCATGCCTCCGTATCCTCTGGCTCTTTCATTATTTCTACTCCTCTTCTGTGATATTCCTTGAGTGTTGGCATGGGGTAAGGGTTAATATCAATGTCCCACTGAGGGCTGAGCACTCAGCAGCCACTTATTCTAAGCACTTCAACCAGTTCTGAGTCACTGTATTCACTGACACTCACTGCAGGAAGAAGCCTCTCTGACTGAGGCTGAGAGCAGCACTAATCTATGGCTGTGAATGTCAATATTTTGAAAGCTGTTCGACAACATGACTATTTCCCAAAATAACAGTGGTGATTTTCCCTTAATAGGGCCTATGATCTACTGAATCATGGGCTTCTGACTGAGTTATGATACCAGGCATGAACTCCCACCTCAGAGCCAATCCGTAGGACTCAAATCCAATCAGAAAGCAATTTATTACCCCATAACCTTCATGCCAATATGTCTTCTTGGAGAGAGATTGACTTACGTTCAAACTTTTCAGGCCTATCTTGACTGCCTGTCTCCCTTTCTGCTTTCTTGCCACTATGAGGTAAGCAACTTTGTTCCCACACACTCCAGTGTTCCATTGTGATGATCTTACTTAACACTACCAGGAAATGATGGTTCTGTCTCGCCATAAACTGAAACCATGAGACAAAAGTAACCTCTCCTCCTTTTAAATTGTTTCTCCAGGTTATTAAATAAAACATAAGCTGAAATCTATATTATTGTTGTGCCCAGATCATGACCCCCAGAGAGACCACCAAAGACGGGCATGCCAGAATGCAAAAGCAAGGTTTAATTCTGGATATCCAATACAAGCCTAGGCAGGGACTTCGTCCAATACATCCAAAGCAGTGGAGGCTGGAGGAAGTGCCCACCTATCTGCAAGCTCTGTTTTTAAAGGGAAAAATCACAAGGTTACATCATTTAGGGGTGCTAGTACGGGTACAATTCTGATTGGCTCGCTTCTAGGGGCTTTCTAGAAATCATGGCTTAATCTTACTTCTAAGGGGGTGGTTGTCCGCCACCATTTCTCATTGACTGCCCTCAGGTGGGGACATTTTTATGGTCAGTTACCCTGGAAACCAGGGTTGGAACATTCTATAGTCCTGCAGGCATTACCTCGTGACTACCTTGTGACTCTGTACTTTTACACTTCCTGGTTTCTGGAATCTGAACTGACTTGTTTCAGTAACTAATGGCCAATTCCTAGAAGGAGAAACCTTAGGCCTTAGTTTTTGGGTGAAAGCATTTTGGTCTTATTTCTAAGATGGCTCATTTTGGTCTCACATTATCTCGTCTCAATCTAATGGCCTTTTATCTTTGTGCCGTTTTCTTTACATTTCCTTTCCTTTTAAGATTTATTTTATTTTGATATATTTTTAATTAAAATATAATTACACTTTCCCCCTTCCCTTCCTCCAGCCCCTTCCAAAACCCCTCCATCTAACTTCTTCCAGACCCCCCACTCAAGTTGATAGCTTCTTCCCCAGTTATTATTGTTCCATATATTTGGATTCACAAATCAACTGATAAGTTCTTCTGATCTCAACTGAACACAATGATGCATGTGTGGGCATCTATGAGGGTGTCCACATCTCTATGAATCTTTGCTTGGCATTCTCATGGGTTTTGGAGTCAACCAGCTATCAGCACTAGTCTAGGATGACCTCAGTCAGAACAACTAGACAGTTTTCTACTAATCTATTACCTTCTAAAATTCTGACTTGGAGTCTAGGACAGTGCACAAATCCTCTTAAGGCCTAGATGAGCACATTGCCACATCTACCATATAGTATTGATTATTCAAAACAAGAACTAAGCCTGAATTCAAGAGAAAAGAAAATGGACTCCTATTCTTGTTATAAGGAGCCTCAACATCACATTTTAAGTGTGGACACATGGAGATATGAAGAACTATGATCTTTGTGCAATTGGTCTATCACACTGGGTATAGAAAATTCTAGCCATCCATCAAAACTCATTCTCCCCTCTTCCTCAGTGACACAACTGCAACCAGCCATATCGATTATAGTTCAATCTCTTTTACAACAAGTGTGATCTTATTAATGAAAACAAACCCGGGAGCCAGGTATTGGGGTGAGCACTGAAAGATGAGAGGAACAGAACAAGCCACATCCAACCTCACCTTGCCAATTCCTCAGCTGATCTTGTTTCCTAGGACTGAAGGTCTCTGAGTCCTCACCCAAATGGATCTCAGCTGAATTGCTGCTAAAACCCAAACACCTAAAAAGGCTCTAGTTCCTGGTCCTCAAGCCTTATATACCTTTCTGCTTCCTGCCATCACTTCCTGGGATTAAAGGCATGTGTCTTTCCCAAGCAAGACATGTTATCTCAAGTGCTGGGATTAAAGGTGTGTATCACCAAGCCTGGTTGTTTCCAGTGTGACTTTGAACTAACAGAGATCCGGATGGATCTCTGCCTCCAGAAGGCTAGGATAAAAGATGTGTGTGCCACCATTTTCTGGCCTCTATGTCTATCTAGTGGCTGTTCTGTTCTCTGACCCCAGGTAAGTTTATTATGGTGCACAATATATTGGGGGACACTATCACCACAATCATGGGTAAGAAAGTCCTCACCATGGATTGAGTCTTCCCCAGTGAAGTCAAGGCAGAAGTGATATGTGCCATTGAGATCTCTAGAAATGTCTTATGTGAAACTCTGTTCTACCATTTCACTAGCGAGGATCTCAATGTAGCAAACACATGGGATTTATTATGCAGCAGATGGCAATATCCAGGGGGGTGTTGAAGCATAGCAAATTGCAAGGAACTCAGGTTTTCCAGCATGAAAGAGAAGCAGAGTTTTCTCTTTGATCTGAAATGTTCTCTTCTAGAATATTGCATGGAAAAGAACTAATGTTTTTCATTTCTTCAACTGCTTTGCTGGGGTTTCTGTTCCAATAGTCTACCTTCACCTAACCCATATCCTAAAGCAAACAAAGATGAAATCTCCATTCATTGAGAAAACTAGGTCAATAGATACTACACTCTGGTAATTTGAGACCATAAGACCTCTCCCCCAACACACTTCAAGTCTTCATGGGGGGAAATAAAGCAATGATCTGGGTACTACTTGTTAGGCAAATTTGGGTTAGAAAAGTGAGGGGGGGTTTCACTCCCCACCAGCACTTTCAAATAGGCACATTCATGTGGAAACTGTTGCTTTTTCTCTCATCAGATTAATCTGTCACAAATCCTTAACCTTTTCCTAGAGTACTTCTGATTACGTTGCTATGGCTTTGTAGCTTAGGAACATTGAAGCTCTAGCATTACAAGTCATTGGGGAAGATGGGTCATGAGCTTCATGTCCCTCCCAGCAATGAGCTCTGAAGGCTCTGAGACACAGTGGAAAGTGGCTTAAGGCATAATCAAACTGAACTTCTGAGGTAAGAGGCCCACAAATGTTGAACTTTACAGGATCCTGGCAACTAAAGCACAGGATTGTGTCATGCCACTATTGTAAAATCTTCAGAGAATTCCTTGTGGGTTTTTAAATCAAATCTAAAACCTTGAACAAGGTCTACCAGATGGCCTTATCTCAACTCCCTCACTCCTTGATGCTTCTATTGTTTCCTCTTTCCTCACAGTCATTTTTATTATTTCTTTGTAGCAGCACTGCTTCCTTACAGCTCTCTCTCTCTCTCTCTCTCTCTCTCTCTCTCTCTCCCTCTCTCTCTTTCTGCCTAACCAGTTTTCTCCCAATTCTTTGCCTCCCTCCTATTCATGTTTCTGATCAAAGCTACAATGTCAGTAACACAAGGAAGCTATTGCTGAACCTCCTAGACTAGAATAGAACCCTCATTTGCTCTCTCATGAGACCTTGGTGGCACTACAGCAATTAAATGTGTGGTTCCTGTCCCACAATAGCAGCAGTAGTGGATGCTCCTTTACTGTTCTACCCCAGCACCTGACCCAGTGTAGTCTACTCTCAGTGAAAATGCAGTGAATATAAATAGAGGTAAATGAAGGGGGGATGTTAGTTGGGAAGGGGGAGGAAACATAAGCAAACACAGAAAAGGGAAGGGCAGAGAGGACCAGTTTGCTACCTGACAGTGTAATTCATAGGTCAGTGACATTCTGGAGACACACTGTCCACTCCTGATCCCAGAAGACCTATGTACCTCTTTTTCCATTTCTATCTAGTTGTTTCAGAGTTAACCAACTCCCTCCATTCTCTACAGAAAACAGAAGTGACTATACTTCACCCCTAGTCCCTGATGATAGCAAACACCCTGAATTGAATCAGCAGCCTGGGCTTAGGGACAAATTGCATTTGGAAATTGTATTTATGTATCAAAAAACTAATTACTGCCAAGTTCCACCTCAGTAGTGCTTGATGATTTCATTATTGGATCTAATTGCACTTCTATTCAGGATAAGGGTTTACTGTCTTTTAATTGATAATGGAAATTGAAGATACATAGGTGTAAGTTATAAAGGGCATCTTTTTTTAGCTGACTCCTGGCCTCATGGAAAACAAAATAACCCTTCGCCACTTTCAGACCAGAGTAGAAATACATGCTTTTATTCAGCCAAGTTGAGTGAGTCTCTGGGGGTCTACTGGACTAAAAAGAGTGGACATACTAGTTTTTAGCCATTTTTAGTAGCATACACGAACAACATGGGCTTCTGAGCAAGGTCCTCCCTTTCATAAAACCTGCAGCCATTAACCGTTCTTTATCTGATATAAGAGAAGGGGAGGCAAAAGGGAAAGTAAAGGGCTCAGGACCCCAAGACCAAGTTCTCAGGCCAAGTCTCAGCACAAAGGAGGTTTATTTGCCCCAGAGGGACAGGGGGCAGGGACTAAGAGACAAACACAGGCGATAGAGGACATGGGAGAAGGGTATTTGTCCCGGAGGGACAAAGGACTGCCCCTGGATACAGAGGAGACAGACATGGCATATAGGAAAATACCAGTTTATAAAGGTACAAGGGGAGATGTACAAAGGTGCATTCTGTATGAGAATGAGGTTTTTTTTTCATTTTAATTGGGCATATTAATTAGGTGAGCCAAAGGGGGGCTTGTGATTGCTAGACTTTAATACTTTGATAGCTGGACCTTGGTAGTCAGCCTCAGGAGGAAGAAATGGCCAAATAGGGAATGAACTGTGGGGGCTAGCTTCAGGAATGAAATCTAATAGTTTTTAGCAAGGCAGAGGGAATTGGGGAGAAGGGCAAGGCCTGCCAGAGCCACACGCTCCAGTGGGCTAGTGGCCCCTTCAGGAAAGCACTTTGGAGGTGGGGTTAGTGTCACAGTCTTCGGTCTCAGCACCAGAGAGAAGAAGCAGTGGGGGTCTTGGGCAGTCACTCAATAGAAGTGTAGGAGTAGGAGGACAATATTCTGTCTCTTCCCCCAGCCAGAGCCTGGGAGGGCCTCTTATCACAATGGCTCCTACCATAGCCCAACAGAGTAAATCACTGAAGTCTCCCACTTCACATGATTTCCTGTTTGTCCTTGTAGAGGCAGCAAGGAGGGCATCCGGTGTGGCAGCTGAAGCAGAAAGCAAAAACAAAAACCGGACCCTCAAGATTTAGCAGGAAGAACCCACCCACACCCTGAAAGACAATACATCTGTCTGCCTTAATAATAACTTTTAGTTTAAAAAAAAAAGAGAGAGTCTCAGAGAAAAGAAATGTCACCAAGGGCTTCGGGGCATTTTCAAAGTGGTGGTCTTCCTGACACCTCCATAAAGGAAGAAAGGTTTTCTGGCTGACTGACATCTTGTGCGTTTTCCCTCTTATGATCAAACCCATAGTTCCCTGGCTTCTCGCATCTCTGCCTCCTTTGAGCATCTCTCTCTGGCTTGCATCTCTGCAGCTGAGGTCGATGCAGCCAGTCAGTTGGAGAGTATGAACCGAGATGTGCTGAGATCTGAAAGCCAACATGCTCCTTTTCAGAAGAGGATGCTTTGGGAAGGTCCACCCTTGAGTTAGACTTCTGTCTTCTTTAGGGTTTCTATTGCTGTGCAGAGACACCATAACCACAGCAACTGCAGGAAAACATTTAATTGGGACTGGCTTACAGTTCCCGAGGTTTAGTCCATTATTGTCACGCAGGTGGCAATCAAGCAGACATGGTGCTGGAGAAGGAGCTGGGAGTTCTACGGTTTTTGACCCACAAGCAGCAGAAGCAACTGTGTCCCACACTAAGCAAAGCTTGAGCATAGGAGATCTCAAAGCCCGCCCCAGCAGTGACACATTTTCTCCAACAAGGCCACACCTACTCCAACAAGGCCACACCTCCTAACAGTGCCACTCCCTATGGGGGCCATTTTTTTTTTCAAACGACCATAGTTTCTTAACAGGCTTTGCTCCCTGGCTCCATCACAACTTTCTCTCGCTACTGTTGCTGAGGTGGTCGCTGACTCTCTGTGTCTCTTTGTCCCACTACTGGTAGTTTTTCTCTTCCTCCTCATCCTCCTCCTCTTCCTCCCTCTTCTTCCTCCTCTCCCTCTTCCTCCTCCTCTTCCTCCTCCTTCTCTTCTCTCTCCTCTTCTTTCTTCTCCCCCTCCTTTTCTCTCTGTATCTCTCTCTCCCATTGTCCCTACCCCTCTCTTTCCCTCTTTCATCTTTCTCTCTCCTTCTGTATCTACCTCTCTTTCTCTTTCTTAGTCTCTGTATCTTCCATCCCTCTTCCTTCCCCTTCTGTCGCTTTTATGTGTCTATGTGACTCTAGCTCTGCCTCTCCCATTTCTCTTTCTTATTGCAAAAGCAAAGCTCAGACCTGGCTTCCTGTTTTGGCTAAGCCACCTTTCCCCCAGCCCCTAATATCCCCATGAACTCGGACCCCACTTTTCCCTTTCCTCAGAGCTGGCTCCTGTCTTCCCCGGTACTGACATCAATTCTATTACATGCCTTAGTTCCTGTTCCAAAGCTAGAATGGTGACTGGCTTGATCTTGCAATCTCGAGCTGTGCTGTGAGCCTACAAGTGCAGTGCTCCAGTTACAATCAGCCCTCCCTGACCTCTGGCTTCTACAGTCTTTCTACCCCTTCTCCCAAGACGGTCCCTGAGCCTTGGGGCAGCAAGGATATAAATTCCCATTTGTGACTGAGCACTCCACTGACAATCATGGTCCCTGAGCCTTGGGGCAGCAAGGATATAAATTCCCATTTGTGACCGAGCACTCCACTGACAATCATTCTCTGCATTTTGATCAGTTGTAAGTTTCTGTGTTAACCACTGTCCACTGCCCAAAGACCCTTCTCTGATGAGGTCTGAGAGCTTCATTAATCACCTATGGGCATAGATAACAGATTTAGAGGATGGTTTGATAGTATGTCCATTTAGCAGAATAAGTCAATAATATATTCACCCCATTGGCATCATGGCAGCAAAGCCATCTGGGACTCCTCAGGTCACATCTTGGCAGAACAAAAAGCTTGACGTGGACAGGAAGTGGGGCCAGACTATGCCATCTCAAGTTGGAACCCCAGTGATACACTTCCTTCAATGAGGTCCCATCTCCTAAAGAATCAATAACCTTTCTAAAACTGTACCACCAGCTGGGGACAAAAGATTCAGATACATGAGGCTATTGGAAGACATTTCACTGTGAAACCACAGTGAGCCCTGGATCAGCAATCATGCTTTTGCCTGTATGGTATGTATGTGCACCACATGTGTGCCTGGTGTCTACAGAGGCCAGAGAGGGCACTGAAACCCCTAGAACTGGAGTTATAGGCAGTTGTGAGTCACAACTGGGTCTTGCAAACTGAACCTGGGTCCTCTGCAAGGACACTGAGGCCCTAGTCTTGAACTTTTCATCCTTCTGCCTTGGCCTCCTAAGTAGCTGGTATCATAGGCCTGGCCCACCAGACCCAGCCCAAAATTCTGTATGTGGCTGAACTATGATGGAATGTGTAATCCTGAGAAGGCTGAGTTTCTTCTCTGTCTCGCCTATTTCCTCACTGGCAAGAAAGTGACATGACTCACTGGGCCATGGCTTGAACTCGGGTTGTCAGGCTGGGCAGCAAGCACTCTTATCCACTGAGCCATTTGACATCCTCACATTGTTTTTTGGGGGGTTGTTTGTTTGTTTGTTTTAATCAGTTCTCCCAGGGTCTGTAGCCTTGCAGAGGATGTTCTCACTGGTGTTATTTTTATATGTTAGGGTTTCCTGAAATGTCTCACCCTCCACTTCTCCCCAGGGAAAACTGGCCACCTTCCTGTCCTGATTTTCTCACTCCTTGAAATAGCTTGAGGGTTTTTCCAAGTCATGCCTCTCCCTTCTGGATAAGATTTAAGAAGCCTGGGTGCAAGTTAACTTACTATTGCCAGAGCCGAACAGAGTCAGACTTTGCCAACTCCACAGAGATCAATAAAAGCCTCTCAGAACAAGGCTGGGGAGATGGCTCAGTTGTAAAGTGCTTGCTGCGCGAGCATGAGGGACCTAGACCCCATGTAAAAGAGCCAAGAGTGCCACCCTTGTAATCTCAGCGCCGGGGAGGTGAAGAGAAGCAGATCCTGGGGGCTTGATGGCCAGCCAGCCTAGCAGGATCAGCAAGTCCCTAGGCTAATGAGAGAGCTGTCTCAAAAACAAGATGATCTAATCTATTTCCCCATCCCCAGGAGATCCATGTGTCCCTCTTAAGGTCCTCCTTGTTAGCTAGCTTCTCTGGGGGTGAGATGGGGGCAATAGAGGGTAGTGGATGGGGGATGAGAACATAAGGGAACTGGATGGTTGAGCTGGGACAGGCATGGAGTGGGAAAGCAATGAAAGAGATACCATGATAAAGGGAGATATCATGGGGATAGGGAGAAACCGGGTGCTAGGGAAGTTCCCAGGAATCCACAAGGATGACCCCAGCTTAGATTACTAGCGATAGTGGAGAAGGTACCTAAGCTGACTTATCCCAGCAATCAGATTGGTGAATACCCTAACTGTCATCATAGAGCCTTCATCTAGTAACTGATGGAAGCAGATCCACAGCCAAGCACCAGACCAAGCTCCAGGAATCTAGTCAAAGACAGGGAAGAGCGATTCTATGAGCAAGGGGCATCAAGATCATGATGGGGAACCAAACCAAGCTAATGGGAACTCATGAACTTTACACCAACAGCTGTGGAGCCTCTATGGGACTGGACTAGGCCCTCTGCATAAGCGAGATAGTTTGTGGCTTGATCTGCTTAAGGAGCCCCCGGCACTAGGATCAGGATCTATTCCTGGTGCATGACCGGGCTTTTGGAGCCCTTTACCTATGGTGGGACGCCTTGCACAGCCTTGATGCAGTGGAAGGGGCTTGGACCTTCCTCAACTGAATGTACGAGGCTTTGCTGACTCCCCATGGGAGGCCTTACCTTTTCGGAGGAGGGAATGGGGGTGAGTTGGGGAGGGGAAGGCTGGGGGGAGGTTGGGGGGAGGGAAAAGAGGGGAATCTGTGATTGGTAGGTAAAATGAATACAAGTTTTCTTAATAAAGATAAAAAAGAACAAAAAAAAATAAAAGATGAATGGCGCCTAAGAAATGATGTCTGAAGTTGCCCTCTGACCTCCACCTTTACATGTACACACACACACACACACACACACACACACACACACCCTCCCAGAGGGGACTTAATATGAGCAGTGAAAACTCGTTTGGAAAGGTAAGACCAATCAGTCCTCCAGGAGCCACAGATCCCACAGCTGGTGAGCATCTGTTGCAGGCGGCCACAGTAATGACGTCTGTTCCCACCAAGGGTGAACTAAATTTCACTAGCCAGGGCTTCAAGGCAGAGGTCTGTAACTGATGTCTTCACACGTGATTCTGTTTTGTTCATCATCTACTCCATTCTAGTTCCCCCATCACATAAATGAGAAGCATTTAGGATACAAGGATATCAATCAGGAAAGAGCAAAACACTGCATGTCTATAAAATTCAAGGAAATAATCACAGTTATTATAACCTTAAAAACCTGTCAGGGTCTCCAAATCACTTGGGGAAAGCATTTCGTATGTGAATATAAATCAACCATCTGCTGCTCTCCCTTCGTTTTTAAATCAGATTACTGCCAAAGTCAGACAGCAAAGAAAAGACCATTTTCAGCTTTATCATGACTTTGGGTGTCTTCACCTCACAGTTCCTCAGTTGATATCACTCAACTACACTCTGTAGGGACAGGAGAGATGGCTCGGGAGTTCTAAGAGCATGTGCTGCTCTTGCAGAGGATCCAAGCTGGGTTCCGGGCACTCACATTGGGTAATTCACAACTGCCTGTAACTCCAGCTCTAGGGGATCTAACGACCTCCTATGGTTTCCATACATACATACACACACACACACACACACACACACACACACACACACACACACATGCAGATGTGCAAAATGCACATACACACACAAATCTTAAACTCAGGTACACTTCAAAAGTGACTGACTTTAAAATATCTCTCTCTCTCTCTCTCTCTCTCTCTCTCTCTCTCTCTCTCTCTCTCTCTCTCTCTCTCCAAATGCTAAAAAGATCTGGAAATGGGATTTAGATTTCTCTAGTAGGAAAGTAGATGGATTTATAGAAATTTTAGTTCTGAAGAAGTTGGTGAAATAAACAAGAAAGTAAAGGGCCATCCTCTTGTACGAATATGGGTATCCATCTCTACCACCCTTTCTTAGGCTGGTACTGGAAGGCAGGGGGGGAGAGTGGAAAAGAGGAGTTTGGAACTGTAAAGTATAATACGCATCTCTAATACTGTCCAGCTCTATGCCTTGAGGCCAAGGCTCATCTGTCTGATCCTTAGCTTCTCGTCTGGTAAATGGGATTGTATCACTTTAGAGCAATGTTCTTGAAAATCAGTTTAAACACCTATAAAGTACCTATCCCAGTCCCTGACATATGGGAGACATTCCATACGTGTTAATTATTCTCACTCTGTCCGTGTGCAACAGTGAGAGGAGAGATAAATCAACACAGCCCCGATCCTCACAGGGCTCTCCTACACCTGTCGGAGATATTTTCCTCTCGAGCTTTCTTTAAGGAGCAAGATCAGGGATATTATTAATACCTTATCTGCTTCCAGATGACACACACAGCTGAACCGAACACAGCAGAGGATCCAAGAGCTGCTGAAGCTGTGCTGAGGAAAACAGGGCCAGCCCTGAAACGCTAACCAGCATTCCACCAATTCTCCCTGATCCGAGCTGAGGTGCCTGGGTGCAGTGGGTAATTAGCGGCTGCCCCAGTCTCTGCACTGACATGACTGGGGCTATTTAATGTAATTACATTACAGCAAAATGATGAGTTGTCTCCTGATTGGTAGTTACAACATAATTGTGACTCCACAGAATATTAACACCCTAATTGCTGGAACCTTTCAAAAGCATTAGCTAAGCCAATGTTTCCCATGTCTCCAGTCAGCAAAATGACGGAACTAGCACTTTCTAGTGTTACCCCTCACCTCTGCCCTTGTTTTTCCTCATCTCTCAGTCTCCTCGGGTCCTTCAAGGGATTCCAGTTTAACTGGAGGACTGTCTCTCACACTTTCCACCTTCCTTCCCTGTTAAAATGTGCTGTACAAGACAGAAAACATATATTATCATTTCCTTTGCAGGTGTTCTAGAGAGCCATCCTCTGAGGGAGATGGGCCTAAGCTGGAGTCAGATTTGCCCACTCCATTTCCAGGTGACTCAGTTAGTTCATTTTCTATTGCCATGATAAAGCACCATGAACAAAAGCAACCTGTAGGTGGAAGAGCATATTTGAGCTCAGGGTTCCAGAAGGATGAGAACCCATGATAGCAGAGAGGCGGGGAAGCAGGCAGGCATGGTGGCTGGAGCAGGAAGCAGAATGATCTCATCCCTTAACCATGAATGTGAAGTGTGTACTTCCTCTAGCAAGTCCCCATAATTTCTCAAAACAGTATCACCGACTGGGAACCATGTGTTCAAATACTGGAGGCTACGTGGGACGCTTGTTATTCAAACCCTCCCAGTGACCTTAGCCAATTAACCTCATCAAGTCTTAGTTTCTTCATCTTTACAATGGAGATCATAGCAGCCACTCTTTGCACTAATGTACTGCCTAGCATGGCCACAGAAGTAGTGTTAGTCAAATTCTAGGGTGGACAAAATTAGGTATTGTTCCCAGAATTAGTTCTATTTTTACTGTGCAAATGGAAACTTTAAATTAAGCCAACCAAGGATAATATTCCAACCGGCAGGTAAAGGATTTGAGAAAGAAGAGGTTTATGCAAATTTCTTAAGTCAAATTGAAATATTTGGCTACTTAGGAGGTTTGCTGTCTTAGGGAGACAGTTTCTAAGAGTCATTATGAAAAGAAAAAAACAGTGCTCCAAAATCTTTCCAATGGTGTAAAAGTGTTAATAATGTCTGTTTGAAGCCTTGGGCCATTTTGTAGGATGGACCAATGAAAGGACTCATCTCCAGAAATGGAAAACCAGGATATGAGCCATGAAGAAACTCAGCAAGAAGAAAGATGATACAATTTTGAAACTCAAGGATTGGAAAAGTAGTTAAACTGTACCAGGACATGGCTCCTTTGCAGATGGGACCAATCCAGTGAAAGGCTGTCAACTAGCCTCTATTGCCTTATGTTTAGGTAAGTGGCTGAAACTGAAAAGCCACACTTTCCCTCTTAAGTTCTCTCAGAAGTGAGTAAGTATCAAGATAAAATAAAGTGTGTTAGATGAGAAGGAGCTGGGTTACTCACTGGCAGTATTCCATCACTTTCTCCATCCACCCATGTTTGGTAAGCATATTACTCCTCCTCCTCTTCACATACAAACTCTAACCATGGCATCTATGTGAAGGTATCTAAGCTTTTGTGCTTACCTCTGGTGATCGGCTAGTCCTAGACTGGGTTCCAGAATCAAAAAAGGCCAATGATAATATCCCATCCTCCAGACTGAAACAGATTGGCTTAGAGGAGACCACCTGACTCCTCCCATCCTATCTAGGCAACCAGAAAACTCCCAGGGATTGAGGACATGGAGTATGAGATGAATACCTTGTCACTGGAGGAACTGCAAGACATAAACCAGTGCCACCAGTGACATGTGGAAAGCAGAAGGGTAAGCTTCTGAATGAAAAGATCTGGTCCCTCTTGTCAAAACAAAACACCAGCCACAGGAGCGGTGCACATCTGTGGTCCCAGTACTGAGGAAGCTGAGGCAGGAGGATCACAGGACCAAGTCTAACCTGGGCTAGATCCTGTCTCAAATGAAATGGAAAAGAAGAGGGGAGGAAAATGG
>CABHPH010151157.1:0-14968 GCA_902168325.1 Peromyscus nudipes | reverse complement strand
AAAGATGGGAGTTCAAAGCCAGCCTGGGCTACATAGAGAGCTCATATCTCAACACACACACACACGCACACGCACACACGCGCGTGCGCACACACACACACACACACACACACACACACACACACACACACGGAGCAGAAAGATGGGAGTTCAAAGCCAGTCTGGGCTACATAGGGAGCTCATATCTCAACACACACACACACACACACACACACACACACACACAAATACACACACGTGCACACGCACACGCACGCGCACGCGCACACACAAAAAAACCCTATTGTATTAGGTATCATAACTTAGAGTTGACTTATGAGGGATAGATGTGCATAGATTATAATCAAATACCAAGCCATCCATTTTATATAAGAAACTTGATCGTATTCTGATTTTAGTATCTGTAGACAGCTCGTGACCAGTCCCTTTCCAATACTGTAGAGTTTTCAGCCCTTCACCTGAGTTTCCTAGAGGTACAGTCCGAGCATGGTCACCTCCTGAGTCACGAGCTCCTGCTGTTTTAGACACTAGGCAGTGAATGAAGCAGGCTGTCTCACTAGCTATGCATTACTTGGAAGGCAGTCTGCCTCCAGGACTTTACAGTTTGTAAGACATCTGCCATGGCCCAGAGACTTTTGTCACCACCACCAAAAAAGCAGGAGCAGGCATTTCAAAGAAGCACAATGACCTTCCGTTAACCAAGAGCATGACTGAAGGTCAGATCCAACGTCGTCCAGGTCCTTAGCTGTGGTTCGGGGAGGCAGAGGGGGACAGAAAGAGAGAAAAAAGTCAACTAAAGTAACTGTCTGGTGTTTGAGAACAGACACACACACAGCAGACAGTTCTGCTTTGATGCCAAACAGCTGCGTGACATTGAACTTTATGTGACTAAATTTAGAAACATGTAAATTTGTAGTGTTTGATCTTATCTGTGGAGTGAGAAGGTAGTTTGTGGGTAGGAAAGTTTTTCCTACAGTGTGCTAATATCCTATGACATTCCCACCTACAGTGAGTGACAGTGAGCAATGCGGGCCAGACAGTGTGTTTCTGATCTTAAAACATAATTTAGAAGTGTGTGTCCATAAACAGATATCTGTATTATTTATTATCCACTGAAGTCTAAATAACACAGGGCCATGTTTCTTCTTCTTTTTTTAAAGTTGTGTTAAAAAAAAAAAAGACACAAAAAGCCCATGGTGATTTCCAAAAGCAAACAAAAGAGAAACGAACTTGCCAGTGTGCGATGCTTTGTTTGTTTTTATTTTTAATCTTCTCGGGTTGAGCTCATGGTCTCACGACAACCGGAAAGATTTTGAAAAGTTAACAAAAAAGGCTCTTCGTGTGATAGGTGGAAGAGCTGGTGGAGGAAATTAGCACCTGAGGAAAACAGCTGGTAAATGTATTCACTTTGGTTCCCTTTTCAATATGCCAGTGCTCTTCAGGTTACCATGGTGATCATACCTGCTGTTCTGAATTTTCATTCCTAGGAAACAGGGAACATTGTGAGTACCAGGAAGAACACGATTAAAAATCTATTGAGTATTATTTTCAACTACCTATTTAAAAGCACCCCTGTTTCTTTCCCCACATCTCTCCCCACCGCCTGCCTCCTATTTTGGGTTATTTTGGATTTTCTTTAGTGAGGCAATTGAAACATCTCCAAATACAAATTGTTGAGGAAAATGAAGAAGCATGTTTAGCCAGAAGTCCTAGTGCACAGCCGTGGGCGTGACGTCACAGCATCGCTAAGGAAACAAGCAACCAGGGCTCTAAAATAAGCACGGGTCAGCAGGAGCTGGCCTAGAAAGTCACCCAGTGCCAGAGGAAGCTGTGGACCCGGAAACACTCTTGGAGGTGCAGTACGTCTTCTGTGCAGTGACGTCATGCCAATGTTTACTCTTCATGCTTGAGCAGACAGGGCTGCAGAAGCAGCTCCCTGGTACAGGGTGCTCTCAGTTAGCCTAGGCAAGACTGTGGGGCTTACTCCCAGCATTATAAAACAAAATAAATGAAAATAAAAAATGAAAGGTTCAACAGAGATGCTCGGAGAGCTTTTCCTCCTAAAACTAACTTGCACTGGGAATTTATAGTCAAGTAGAAAAGAATTTCTAAACACTATAAAAGCAACCAGCAAATTTTACATGTGTTGCTCCTTCCTACTTTTGAAACACAGAAGTCCTTTCAGCTCTAATGAAAGGTACCCACAGAGTCAGAACCGAGTAGCCCGAAGTACCCTACTGTTTACATTTCCAGGTATTGGCTGTACAACACAGTTGGCCTGTGTAAGAAGAAGTACTCACTCAATTCACACTTAAGATTCTGAAAAAGAGCTGCAGAGATGGTGGTTAAGTAAACCTGCTGTTCTTGAAGGATACCTTTCCTAGTACCCACATCATGTGACTCACAATGGACTGCAGTTCAAGGGGATACAATGCCCTCTTCTGGCCACTTCGCTCCTATACCTCTACCCTCACTGACACAGATACACATACAAATCGTTAAAAATAAATGTTTTTAAAAATTCTTCTCTGGTACAGTATATCCTCACCACAGCCTCCCCTCACTCCACTCTTCTGAGTTCCCACCACATCTCCTTTCTGTTCCAGATCCACTCTTCCTTCAGAAAAGAGTAGGTCTCCCAGGGTTGTCAACCAAATGTGACCTGACAGGGTGCAGTAAGACTTGGCACAAACCCTCATATCAAGGCTGGGCAAGGCAACCTGGTAAGAGGAAAAGAGTTCCAAGCACAGGGGAAAGAGTCAGAGACACCCCCACTGGCACTGTTAGGAGTCCTACAAAAATCCCAAGCTGAGCAACCACAACATATACGCAGAGGACCCAGCTCAGACCCATGCAGGGTTTGAGTTTGTCATTTCAGTCTCCCGGAGCCCCTGTGAGCCCTGCGTAGTTGACTCTGTGGACTGTATTTTCCTGGTGTGCTGACCCCACTGGCTCCTACAGTCCTTCTTTCCCCTCTTCCTCGGGGTGCCCTAGCACTGTCTTATGTTTGGCTGTGGGTCTCTGCATCTGCTCCCACAAGTAGCTGGGTGAAGCCTCTCTGATGATGATTGGACTAAGCATCAATCTATGAGTATAGCAGAATACCATTAGGGCCCGGTGGTGGTGGCGCACGCCTTTAATCCCAGCACTCGGGAGGCAGAGGCAGGTGGATCTCTGTGAGTTCGAGGCCAGCCTGGGCTACAAAGTGAGTTTCAGGACAGGCGCAAAGCTACACAGAGAAACCCTGTCTTGAAAAACCACCAAAAAAAAAAAAAAAGTCAATGATTCCTAATGATATGCCAGTCATGTTTGGTTCTACCCTTGGTCTCTGGGCTATCCAGTCTCTAGTTCCTGGCCATCCAGGCAGTATAGGGCATGGGCTCCCTCTCATGGTGTGGGCCTCAAGTTAGACCAGTCATTGGTTGGCCATTCCCACAGGTTCTGAGCCACCATTGCCCCAGCACATCTGGCAGGCAGGTAGGTTGTAGATCAAAGGTTTTGTGGCTGGGTTGGTGTCCCGGTCCCACCGCTGGAAGCCTTGCCTGATTCCAGAGGATGGCTGGTTCAGGCTCTGAATCCTCCATCACTAGGAGTCCTTACTAGGGTCACCCCCATAGAATCCTGGGAGGTTCTACTGCACTGCGTTTCTACATTGCCCCATGCCCTCCAATTCCAATAGTCTCCCCCATACTCTCTCCCTCTACTTTCCCTCTGCCTGACCCCTATATGTTTAACTATTTAATATACAAGTAGTTAAAAAAATAAATCTTAAAAAAGGTTCTGAAACAAGAATCTATATGCTACACTCTCCCATTTCCATTGCCACACAGCAAGCGAAACAAGCACACTAAATCAGTAAGCAGAACAAAAAGCATATCAGAAAAATGAAAAAGAATAAGAGGACTATTGAGAGAATAAAGTGCTAGAATATATTTACAAAATCCAGAAATAATACTGATTTTTACCTATTAAAATTTGTTTGCCTGTTCTGTCTCATACTAGATACTTAGCTTTGTTATTGTACTTAATCCTCATAACAGTTATAGGTGGTTGTTGTTATTAATATCAACTGTTTATTGATGAAGAATTAAATCTGAGAGACAGTAAATTGTACAAGCAATTGCACGTAGGCTGGCGTAAGGGCAGAAAGGCATGATAACATCAATACTTATCATAAGCTTCAGGGCCAATAATCCTATAACCAAAGATGGGTTAACAAGGGTAAAACATAAAAATATATGTGAACAGTTTTACATGCCACAGAAGGCTTCAGGAATGAGAATCCAAAGACTCAAGAAGACACTGTGTGTATTACATGCATTTTGTATGTGTTTGTGTGCAGATTGCAGCTTTGTATGGAGGTACTGGGTGTCCTTCCTTAGGAGCTGGTCACCTTATTCTTTGAGATGTGTTCTCTCACTGGGACATGGGACTCAGTGATTCAGCTAGGCTGGTTGTCCAGAGAGCCTGAGGGATCCTTCTGTTTTCTCCTTCCCAGTGCAGGGATTACAAATATGTGTCACATCCCTGACTTTCCTTGTATGTGTATAGTGTGTGGATGTGTGTGCATGTGTGTGTGCATGTGTGTATGCAGATATGCTCACCCATGCATACATGTGTGGAGGCTAGAGGTCCATGACAAGTGTCTTCCTTTATCACTTTTCATCTTATTTTTGAGACAGTCTCTCATTGAATCTGGAAGTCACTGATTCAGCTAGGCTGGCCCAGACAGCAAGCCCCAAGGCTCTGTTTGTCAGCTCTAACTTCCAATGCTAGAGTTACAGTTGTGCAACACTGTGACTAGCTTTTGTTTGGGTACCTAGGGTATGAGCCCAAGTCCTCATACTTGCCAAACACGTTACTGACTCAGCGTCTCCCTGGCTCCATGGGTGGATTTCTGTGTAGATAGTGGGGATCTGAATCAGGTCTTCAAAGCTTGCCTAGTAGACAGTTTACTGACTGAGAAATCTTTCCAGTCCCTAGGAAGGCTTTTTGTTTGTTTGGTTGGTTTGGTTTTGTTTTTTTTTTTCGAAACGGGGTTTCTCTGTGTAACTTTGATGCCCTCCTGGATCTCGCTCTATAGACCAGGCTGGCCCGAACTCACAGAGATTCTCCTGGCTCTGCCGCTTGAATGTTGGGTTTATAAGGCGTGTGCCACCACCGCCCGGGTTCTAGGAAGGCTTTTTATGCTTGGGTCTGATCAAGAGTGAAGTTCTATTTAGAAAGGCGACTGGACAAAATGATCCTACAGATGACATGTAGACAGAGGGAGGAAACCCCCATGGCCTGTCCAGGTTTTTCCTGGCTCCTCTTTGGGGCATGCCTTCCCTCCATTCGATAGAATAAGATCATGGGGACAGGGGAGGGGTACAGCGTCCTTTATGGGGGCCAGGCCTGCTGAAGGGGAGGAGCCTGCTTCTGATCGCCCCAGAGGGAGGGACTGCCGCTTCCGTGATTCTCCTCGGAGATGGGCAAGGGAAAACCGGAAATTGCTTCCAGTGCAAAGTACTCAATGAACTTAGGATACTATTTTCTGAGCCACAGCACTACCAAGTGGTGGCACTTATAGGTAAAAACTCAAAGGAAAGAAAGAAGAAAGCAAGCAAGGAAGCATATTATGGAAGATATTATGGAAAGAGAGGATGGTAGAAACACAGAGGAGGGACAACAGGTCACAAAAGAGAAGTGACCTGTGCCGTGTTCAGAGCACCATCACTGCGATGTAGATTCCAAGTGCCAAGATGTACGTGAGGGGACAAACTGACTCTTGTGCTGTGTAATAGCCAATGTCAAGTGTGTTCACACGGTCAGCTGGCCAAAGCAGGTACCCAAAGCTCCTCTGAGAAGAGGCAGCCAGAAACTGGGAAGCAGGCTTCACTCTCACAAAGCTCCTTTTTTTAACTTAGAGAATTTTCCTCTGCCCCAGAACAAAATTATTTATGCTTCTATGTGAATTCATATCCTCGTGGTGGAAAGCAGAGCTAGTACAAGCTTTTTAAATAACTCCCAGTATGGAAGAAAGTGATATATACTTTATTAAAGCATGGTCCTAGAGACTGAGAAAATGCATGTTAGATTTTATGCTGTTCTTAGAAATTCAGGGTGGCTGTAAAACAGCTTTAATCAAATTTCATTATTGTCCAGGGTAATTTTAGAAGTTGATCCAGAAAGTTCCATCAGACTTTATTAACTCCTATTCCATATGAAACCATCACAGAGGAGATGTAAGATAAATTGGTGTCTTGTAAAACGAGTCGTATAAAATGGGTCCCTACAGACAGTAACTATAACTTACCACAAGAGGGCGTGTTGGTACTTTAAAGATCAGTGAGTTGCTAGTCGGACACCAAAGGACCAGGCACAAGCCTGCTCTTCTGCAGTTGCTAAACACCAAATCTGTAGAGTTTCCTTAACTCATTTTTACGGCACCTGAAAAGAATAACCAGATTTTGCTCATTAGTAAACAAGGCCACACAAATTCTCATTTTCATTAAAAAATGGCTAGTGTTTTTTCTAAAATTCTGCATTCTTGGATTAGTATCACATATGTGTAATTTCTAGATGTGTGTCATTCATTGTCAGCAGTGAGCAATGTGTCTTGGTGAACATTGAGAAAACAAGTTGCTTCCTTTTGTTATCAACAATGCAACTTTCAGACTGATGCAGCGGAGGTTCATCTTAGAAGATGGGAGAACACTGAAGAATTATGACTCATACAGAAATGACACCAGCTGATATAGGCAAATAATCTCCGCACCACTCTTCTCTCACACACGTAAGTAGGTGACTTGTTGTATATTAAATGATGGCCTTTTCACTTTGTTATTGAGCATTTCAAATAGAGGCACACTTCATTTGCATAATTTCTACCCCACCAACATCCTTCTTCCTTCCTTCTTGCTTTCTCTACCAGTCATGACCTCTTCTTATATAATTATTATTGTTTTACATACATACACACACACATTCATAGAGACACACACACACAGAGACACATACACATATACTCACACACAGGCACACAGACATAAACACAGACAAACACACACAGAGACACACATACACATTCACAGAAACACACAGACAGACACACATAGACATAAACACATACACAGACATACACACACAGAGACACATGCACACATTCACAGAAACACACACAGAGACACACATATACATATACTCAAACACACATAAACACACATAGACATAAACACATACACACAGAGAGACACATGCACACATGCACACACAGACACACACACACAGATGCACACACACACTGTTGCTTGTATTTATGTGTATTTAGGACTGACAGCTTGGGACTGGACAACCAGGGGTCTTGTCCCTGGAGAGAACGAATTCTCCCTTCTTTAGCAGCCATGGATTGTCTGTAGCTCTTCATCCGGTGGGTGGGGCTTTGTAAAATTTTCCCCTCCCAGATGGCACGTCAACTGGAGTTGTCATTGTGTAAGTCTGGCTTCTATTGACAGACTCATCCATCATTTTTAAGCCTTAATTCTGCTTCTCTAATAACCAGCGGAATCTCCAAGAATTTGTGTATTGTTATCTAAAGCAGAAGATCAAAATAAATAAAAGGAAGTGAACTGGAAAATTCTCACAGCATATTAAGTTTGGGGTGATCGTAGAAGTATATGTGATGCTTTTTTTAGTAGCAGAAAAATAAATTCATATCTTTTCATCCAAAGGTTGACAAACATTTTCTGTAAAGAGTTGTGCATTCCTGAATCTTGTGTGCTATAACAAAATACCTGACTATGCTGGCTAGTTTTGTATATCGTCTTGACACAATGCTAGAATCATCAGAGAGGAGGGAGCCTCTGTTGAGGAAATTCCCCCATGAGATCTAGCTGTAAGGCGTTTTCTCAATTAGTGATCAATGGGGGAGGGTGCAGCCATCCCTGGGCTGGTGGTCCTTGGTTGTATAAGAAAGCAGGCTGAGCAAGCCAGTAAACAGCACTCCTCCGTGGCCTCTGCATCAGCTCCTGTCTCCAGGTTCCAGCCCTGTTTGAGTTCCTGTTCTGACTTCTTCAATGATGGACTACATGTGGAAGTGTAATCCAAATAAACCCTTTTCTCCCCAACTTGCTTTTTGGTCATGATGTTTCACTGCAGTAATAGAAACCCTGACTAAGACACTGACTTAGGCTACTTTTGAAGAAAAAAAAGTCACAATTTTGAAACCCCATTGGCAAGGACCTAATGGTAAATGGCATTAAGGCAGGGGTATGTGTGGAGATGGAATTATTTCACCAGCTAGGCAGTGTTTTAGAGTCAGGCTTAACTATCTTGTTTTCAAGAGAACCAGATTCTGTGAGTATGGCCCCTATTCTTTCTGTGAGAAACGCTCTTATGACTGAATGACCTCTCATGCAGCTCCATTGCCTAGGGTTTATCACCTCCCAACACTGCTGCACTAGGCACCAATCTCCCAACATATGAACCTTGTTGTCAAACCACATTCGAACCATAGCAAGCCAAATAGGACGTAACTTCTGGCTTTGTGGATAGATGGAAACCATCCCTCTGGCTACTTAACTTTGCTACTGTGTGTGAAAACCACCAGAAGCAAGCCTGTGAGTGGGCATGGCATGCTTGAGTTCCATTAAAACTGTATTTAATAAAATAGGTATCACACTGGATTGAGCCTTCTGGCTGTCACCTGCTGAACCAAACTTTTCATCCAGCTGTACACCCCTTCAGCAAAGAAGGGAATGAGGAGATACTAAATTTTTGAGACTTTGATATAGAACGTAGAGAACCTCATCTATCCAGAGAAGAGAGTGATACAGGAAGCACCATCTCAGTCCCAGGAAGTGTCCACCAGAGTCCTTAGCAAAGAGCCGAAGTTGCCGCAGGGAGTAGGTTTTAGGGAACGGGTTGAAACATGTGCATAACTCACATCTAGAGTAGAGCTCTGATAGTGCAGCAAGCCCAGAAGTCTATGATAATGGTCTATCCTGAGCATCAGAAGGACCGGGTTCCCTAATCATTTATAAGATAACCACGGACCTCTGGAAAGGCTGAACTTTGCAACAAGACAATTGTGTGTGATAAATTAGTCCCAAGAATATGCTCCCATTCTCTAAATTTAATTCCTACACCAGGGGCAATTCCTAAAAGAGCACTGGAATTTTGAATATTTTAAAGTTGTATTTTATGGTTCAAGGAAAGACAAAGATTCCTAAGTGCAATAGAGTGACAGATGCATTATAAGTTGATTTAAGAAATCAGCTAAGACTTTCCATAGTCAGTTAGTTACTTGATGAAAGGGAAAGAGGTTTATACACGTATGTACTGCATGGTTCGCAAGTGTGACTCCAGGAAGACATTGAGATCTTTGGAAAGCACTGTTTCCCAGGCCACACTGCAGACTTGCTACATTCGATTTCTTTGCAACCTGTGACCCAGGCATTGTCCAGTGCTTCTGGGTCTTGGTAGTACCCAGGCTACTTCCAGCTCAGGGGTTAGTACTTGGAAGTCAGAAAGATGAAGGACAGACTTAATTGTTTTTTGTTTGTTCATTTTTTTTTTTTTTGAGGTGGGTCCTAATCTAGGATCTGCTTTCTTGAAGTCATTTGCCCTTGAGCTAGTAAAGTGTGCAACATTTCCGGGTTGCAGTTATCGTCTTCATGACAGGGAGCAGTGGCAGCCTCTGGAGTAAGAAGTGAGCTGTGACAGTGTTACTCACAGGGGCTTGCAGAGGCAAGCAAACATTTCAAGACAAGATCTGAAATTTCGATCTCTTTTCTTTTTCTTCCTTGGGGCAGTTGAACTAGTTTTGCTTCACTCCCAAGTACACAGAATTTTACTGAAATGAAATCATTTTTTAAAAGCAGATACCAAATTTTAGTTTTGTTCCAAACCCAGCATTTCTTCTAAAATGCCTTGAGAACTTTGAGTTCAGGTGGACTTGATGGTGTAGAGTAGCACAAGAGATGATGGATTAGCACAAGAGATGGATTAGCACAAGAGATGGATTAGCATGCCCACCATTTTCAGGCCTTAGTACCAGCTGGAGAGATACCAAGGATGGGTGAGGTCACAGCCCAACCTGTGCTGACTTTCTCTGCATTTTGGCATAAAGTAATTCTGTCTACTTGGGAACTGGCTTTCAATTAGGAATTCCTGCCGGGCCTTGTTCTTACACGCAGGGGTAGGTGGTTTTTCTTCTTTGTTAGAAGTGCAGCTAGGTCACAGTGAATTAGACCACATGTGTTGCTCCTTTACAAATTTACTTTTATTATTTTATCCTCTCCCTGGTTTGTCTGAACAAAGAACACCACTCCCTTTCAGTCTTGAGCGTGGAAAAACACAGGGCAACCCAGTAGTGGTGACTTGGCAGGAGACACAATGCCGAGGAGGGAACTGGCAACTCCCTTCCTCAGGTCAAGCTCTTTCTTCTTCCTTGTAAGCCATTCTTCATCTGCTCTTTGGAGAACACTTGGCTTTTTCCTGAACACACAAGTCTAGCAAATCCATCAAGGAAGAAGATGTTATACAGCATATGTTGTAGATGTTCTCTCCACAGCAGAAAGTATCTGAGGAACAGAAAAGGAGACTGGCAATCATTCAGTTATTTTCTTAAAAGACCAAAGCCAAGAAGAACAAAATTGTGATTAATGGAAGCATGGCTTCAGATTCCAGAGCCACAGTGCTGTCTCCAATGGTTGTGGCCTGTGGGTCAGAGGCCACAGGCTATGTGGATTCTTAAAATGAGTCAGGTTCTTTATACACAACACCATGTTTGCATTCTAATTTAGAGTCTGCCATTAGTCCAACTAGGAGTGGGAAATCTTACTTACTGGCTCCATCGGCTCTGCCTAGTTTCACAAAGCACACAGTGAAGGAGATAGTGAAGTTTTTCAAGGAGTCAAGAGACGACAATTAGGCAGTATCGTATGTTAATGTGATTCTTCTTAGGGGCTTCTTTTTGAATGGAATGAGAACTGGAAGGCCCAACCAGAAGTAGAATTTGAAGCCATTCCTTTAAATCAATGCACATCTCTCAGAATCTTAGGAAAAATAAATATTCTAAAACCAAAACATGACTCTTATTTTTAACCAAAAAATTGTTTCCCGAGCCAAATATTAAAGCAGTGCACAGATGCTCAAATTAGTCAGAAGTACATTTGTCAAATGAAGTTGGAATGTGCATGTGGAAAACAGGCGAAAAAAGGATTAGTTGCTTGCTACTACTTAAAAAAAGTGTGTTCTTCAAAGTAGCCGCCCAAACTGGAAAGAAGCTCATCTCTGAGAGAAATTATTTATTCTTTTATTCTTCTACAGTAACGTCTCCAGGGATTACTTAAGGGGTCAGAATAATAGCAGTATGTTAGGAGGTTGAAAGCGATGGCTTTGCACATTTTCAGACCCTTGGTATTTGTGATTGGGAAGCACTTCTAAGCCGAGAGAAAAACGTTTAACATCATGGTGTTCATAGTTCACTGGGCAGATGGGCTGCTCCCAGTGACAACAGTTAGTAATGGTACTCCACTATGTGTCAAGTCCTCAAGTACGAGTGAGAAACAAGTGACCAGTGACCCAGAAGCACAATCGCCGAGCCAACTAATGAAGGGCTTTATGGAGCTTGCTGCCTTGGTGCTGTCACTGCCTTTTCCTCTAGTTACTAGAGTGTTTAGGAGAAATTCTGGCCACGGGCAGCCCCGACAAGCTGGCCTCGGGACTTTCACCGGAGTAGTGAGCCAGATCGGTTTCAGGTGCCAACATGGGTTCTTAGTGCCCAACAATCAATCCGTATTGCTTCCTTCAGCAGGTAAGTTCTTCCTAGGACTGGATTTCCCCTTGGGCTTGCTTAGTGGTCTGCTGGTTTATTCTGAGGCGGTGTTGGGTGTCTTCTTATTTGGATGTCTTCTTAGTTGTTTCAGAGCATCTGTGTGGAGCCTGGTTTGTTAACATTGAGCCTGTTTCTTGAGCCTCTCATCCAGTATCTAGCTCCATAGTTTTTCTGTCTCCTCTTTCTGCCTATTAGAACCATTTTCCTTTTAATATAGAAATTATGATTGGTCAGAAAGATGTAGAAATTGGCCAAAAGGGTGGCGTTTCATCCTTCAGATAAGCAGTAGCCTCCCAGAGAAGATCAAGACCATACAGCCAGTTCTTGACTTGGAAGGAAACATTGGCTCAGACAGGAGGTCACACATCAGGACTGCTCATCCCATGTCTTAAGCCCCCTCATATTTATATAAGCATGCAGGATAAGCTCAAGATGAGTGGGAGGAACCAATCTTGGGCCAAGACCCAAAGGAGCTATTTCCATGACGAGCACATAAATCTGACCCAAACCAGATAATATGGAAAGTTTCAATTTTCAGGAAAGAAAAAAGATACCAAAGTGATAAATAAAAAACCAAGTAAGGAGGGAATATTGGGGAACCTCCCCACCACCATTTGGTACAATGCTGGTTGGTTTTGTCAACTTAACACAAAGCTAGAGGGAAACAGAAATCTTAATTAAGAAAAGTCTGTAGGACATTTTCTTGACTAATAATTGATGTCAAATGTCCCAGTGACATTTGGGGACAGTGACACCCCTGGGTGTAGTTCTGGGGTGCATATGGAAACAAACTAGAAGATCCAGGGGGAGCAAGCCAGTATGCAACACTGCTTTCCGACTTCTGCTTCAGTTCCTGCCTTGGTTTCCCTCAATGGACAAGATACGTAAACCAAATAACCCCTCTCTCTCCAGTTGCTTTTGGTCATGGTGTTTTATCACAACAGTAGAAACCCTGACTAAGACAAGTACTCTAGATGGTTTTGTGCTTGTTAGTTATTGTACTTCAGTTTATTTATAAGTATTTGAAGAAATGGGAGTATTTGGTTTTCCTCCCTCTCCACTTGTCGATGTAATGAACTAGAGGCTCTAGACAATAGAACTAAAGGCCACACTGGGCTATCTACTTTAGCCAGGTGGAGGCTTGAATACCCAATTCTTCTTCCTCCAGTGGACAAGTTCTGGGATTACAGGCTCACACTGTCATGCTTGGCTTAAACTCCACACCTTTTAGGTGATAATTGCTGGATGATTTGAGGATAATTACTGTTGGCCAGCTCTGCAAAAGGAGTAGTCTACCTTTATTTCACAGAGTCCCCAGGTGGAAGGGCATCGGCAATCTTCATTTCTAAGCAGTCTAGATTCCTACTCACTCATTTTTTTTTTTTTTCTGAACTCAGGACTCAGAACACTGACAGCTGTGTTGGAAAGGAAATAATAACCAGTGAGGCCTGTTGCCACAGTTCCATCTATGATACCTGATTGACTTTGTAGACTATCCTGTGATAAATGAGGATGGCATTTAGAATCATATAGGAATTTGTTAGTCAATAATGTTTATATACCAGGAAAGGTCCCCAAAGTTATTTGTTAGTGGGTTTTTTTGTATATGTTTATGGGTATTTTGTCTGCATGTATATCTGCCCACCAGAAGAGGGATCCCATAGGACTGTAGTTATAGTCAGTTATGAGCTGCCATGTGGGTGCCGGGAATTGTAAGAACAGCCAGTACTCTTTACCACTAAGCTGCCCCCTATTTCTTAGCTTTGGAAGAAAGTGATGACAAATTAAAGGAATCCCTAGGAGACTTCTGAGAAGCTGCTGAGGCGAACTTCTTAGGTTGTACACCAGTTTCAAACACAGGAAACGTATTTCTGTACCTTGCATTAGGAGATAGAATACTTTGAGACTGGCACACAAGACATATAGACCAATGGACCAGAGTAGAAGACTCAAATATAAACACATACAACTATTGCTACTTAACTTTTGACAAAAACATGAGAAATTCAGACTGAAGAAAAGCTAACCTCTTCAACAAAGGATTCTGGGGAAATAGGACATCCATATGTAGAAGAATTATATGGATCTTTCCCTTTCCTCCAGCACAATAATCAACTCTACATGGATCAAAGACCTAAACATAAAACCCAAAACTCTGAAACAGCTAGAAGAAAAAGTAGGGAATACATTTCAAGATCCAGGGATAGGTAAGGACTTTTAAATAGGACTCTAGTGGCTTAGGCAATAAGGACAGTAGTTGACAAATGGGAGTTAACAGTTTCTGATCGACAGTGTATATCTTTTCTTGGGATGTTTAGTTCTGTGTGTTTAACTGGGGGCACCTGTAGAAGCCATGAAACTAGAAAGGGTACATGGAGGGATGTCTTAAGGGAGAGCAGGTGATATAAACTATAGAAGGAGAATATTGGAAATGGGGAGGTTCAAACAGGTATGAGGGTGGGAGACAGGGAAGTGATGGTTTGGGGAGGGCGAGTTAACTAAAGTAACGGACTTATGAAAAAGCCGTATGAAAATCTACTACTTTGTAAGCCAATTGAAATCTAAGTTTAGAAAACATAGTTAGAAGGGAGCTATCGTCACAGTTGGATAATGCTGTCCCTAGAAGTCATTGTTTATCAAATAAAAAAAGTGTAGGCTGTGTGTGTGTGGAACCTCCTTATGAGTTGCTGGTCAGGGAGGACCTGGAGGTCCCCTACAAATACAGGCTATGTCCATTGGTCTTGGTTGCCCTCCATGACTAGATGATAAGACCTTGTTGCTGAAGACAACCATATACCCCGGTTGTAAGATATTGTAGAGAAAGCAAGCTGGAACTGAGCTGGGAGATTTCTCCCTGATGGCTAGCTTCCATAGTGCTAGAACGTGCTCTGCAGGCTGCTAGGGGAGGTAAGGTGTCAGTGGTGTTAGCTAGCTGCTAACCCTGTGAACTATAAGGTCAACCTGCCATGCAAGATGACCTGTTGGTACAGTAATAGTACAAATGTCCTCAGAGTGGATTTGAGTTCTGCTTCATATGAGGAAATGCATGTCTAGAACTATAAACCTAGTCAAAAATTCATAAATGGGCTGGAGACTTGTATCAGTGGTTCAGAGTATTTGTTGCCATTGAAGAGGACTTGGGTTAAATTC
>CABHPH010151156.1:0-29723 GCA_902168325.1 Peromyscus nudipes | reverse complement strand
CAGAGGAAACACAAATGGCTGAAAGACATTTAAGGAATTGCTCAACATCCCTAATTATCAGAGAAATGCAAATCAAAACGACTCTGAGATACCACCTTACACCTGTCAGAATGGCTAAGATCAAAAACACTAAAGACACCTTATGCTGGAGAGGATGTGGAGCTAGGGGAACTCTCCTCCACTGCTGGTGGGAAGGCAAGCTTGTACAGCCACTTTGGAAATCAATATGGTGCTTTCTTAGAAAATTGGGAATCAATCTCCCCCAAGATCCAGCTATACCACTCTTGGGCATATACCCAAGGAATGCTCAATCATACCACAAGAGCACTTGCTCAGCTATGTTCATATCAGCATTGTTTGTAATAGCCAGAACCTGGAAACAACCTAGATGCCCTTCAACTGAAGAATGGATAAATAAAATGTGGTACATATACACAATGGAATACTACTCAGCAGAGAAAAACAATGACATCATGAGGTTTGCAGGCAAATGGATGGATCTAGAAAAAATCCTCCTGAGTGAGGTAACTCAGACTCAGAAAGACAAACATGGTATGTACTCACTTATAGGAGGATACTAGATGTGGAGCAAGGATGACTGGACTGCTACTCACATCACCAGAGAGGCTACCTGGAAAACAGGATCCCAAGAAAGACATGGGGATTGCCCAGCGATGGAGAAATGGATGAGATCTTCATGAACAGCCTGGACATAAGTGGGGGAAATGAAGGGCGAGGGTCGAGGGAAAGAGAGCTTGTGGGAGCGGGAGACCTCAGCTGGATCAGGAACAGAGAGGGAGAACAAGGAATAGGAGACCATGATAAATGAAGACCACATGAGAATAGGAAGAAGCAAAGTGCTAGAGAGGTCCACAGAAATCCACAAAGATACCTCCACAATAGACTGCTGGCAATGGTCAAGAGACAGCCCGAACTGACCCACTCTGGTGATTGGATGGCCAAACACCCTAATTGTCGTGTTAGAAACCCCATCCAATGACTGAGGGATCTGGAAGCAGAGATCCACGGCTAGGCCCTGGGTGGAGCTCCAGGAGTCCAATTAGTGAGAAAGAGGAGGGTCTATATGAGCGAGAATTGTTGAGACCAAGGTTGGATGAAGCACAGGGACAAAAAGCCAAATGAATGGAAAGACATGAACTATGAACCAATGGCTGAGGGGCCCCCAACTGGATCAGGCCCTCTGAATGGGTGAGACAGTTGATTGGCTTGATCTGTTTGGGAGGCATCCAGGCAGTGGGACCGGGTCCTGTGCTCATTGCATGAGTTGGCTTATGCAGGGTCGCTTGGCTCGGCCTGGGAGGAGGGGACTGGCCCTGCCTGGACTGAGTCCACCAGGTTGATCTCAGTCCTGGGGGAGGCTTTGCCCTGGAGGAGGTGGGAATGGGGATGGGTTGGAGAGAAGGGGAGGGGGGCAGGAGGGGGGAGAACAAGGGAATCCGTGGCTGATATGTAGAACCGAATGGTATTATAAAATAAAATTTAAAAAGAAAAGATGGGTCCAGTCATGCAATGGTTTGTTGCAGCACAAGTACCTCCAGCAAAACTCTTGAGGTACCGTGGGAGAGTTTGCTGAAGTACTCTGGAGATGTAGGTGAAGAAGTAAGGTACTAGATCAAAAAACGTGCAACAGAAAGTGAACTAGTGCTTGCCATGGATAGACAAGGGAAGAGGGATGGGGTACAGGCAATGACTTTCATGGGTAATAATTATACTTTTCTTTTAAAAATGTATTATTTTTGTAGAGGTGCATGCTTATAATCTGCGTGTGTACATTTGTACAGGAAGGTTGTGTCTGTCCTTATCTTTTACCATGTTTGAGACAGGGTATCTCTTCTTGTTTGGTGCTTCAGAATCACTGGTGTACTCTGTGTACTCTGGGCTAGCTGGCCTGCAAGTTCCTGGGGATTCTCCTGGTTTTGCCTTCCACTTTGCCACAGGAGGGCTGGGGTTACAGGTAGGGGGAACTATGGACTGTTTATAGATGACTTCCAGAGATATGAACTGAGGTAATCAGACGTTTATAACCAGAACTTTTTACCATTGAACCATTTCTCCGGCTTTGAGTGTGGTTTTCCTTGGGGGATGAGAACAATGTTTTAAAATGGGCAGTGGTAATGACTGCAAGTTCTCTGAAGGTATTAAAAACTTTTGAATCATACTTTAAATAAATTACTTGTCAAACTGTGGAGTTACACTCTTCCAATTTTAAACCGTATGTAGTTTTATGAGTAATTAAATTAACATAAAAGGATTCCCCAATTCCTAGAATTTTATAGTATATTTTCTAAAAAATATTAAAAATATAAAAATAGATACCTTTTTAGTAGAATGTGGGGCTTCATCTTATAACAGAAATTCTTAATTCAGGAGCCATGCTACTATAAAAAATGGAATGTGCTGTGATCAGACTGCATTTACTATTTTTGTGACATTGTTTTGACTCAAATTGCTACTTCTTTGTTTCTCTCTATTAAGGGGAAAACCCCTACAGAAATGAAGCAGTCTACTACTCCAGCGAAAAATTGTTACTTCTGCTTTGCTCCCCTAAGGGAGTTAGTTTCCAAGCAGAAGTGACAATTGTTCGTCTGCTCTGCCCTAACTTTAGAAGGTTTTTTTTTTTTTTTTTTTTGGTTTTTCGAGACAAGGTTTCTCTGTGTAGCTTTGCGCCTTTCCTGGAACTCACTTGGTAGCCCAGGCTGGCCTTGAACTCAAAGAGATCCACCTGGCTCTGCCTCCCAAGTGCTGGGATTAAAGGCGTGCGCCACCACCGCCCGGCCAAAAGAAGGTCTTCATCTAGAACTCAATTAGAGATTTTACTTGGGAGGGAGGAATCCAGGAAAGTAGCTGCCTCTGCCAGGATGGCAGCTGCCAGCTGAGCAGGCACACGGCTTATACAGGCTTCTTAGGGGCTGAGTTTTCCCAGTGAGAAGATTTTAAGGGTGGGAATTGAGCTACTCCATCCCTGAGTTTAGATGAGCTCAGAGATTGGTTGATTTTTTTTTTTTTCCTTTTCATGAATTGATTTGTTTCGTGCTCAGTTGGTCAGGGGGCAGAGTGTATTTTTTTGGCTCTGTTTTCAGGGCCAAAGTGTGTTTCTTTCACTGGCCCTTTTTAACCTTTTGGTTCTAGTTTCAAGAACAGCGTATGTTTCTTTCACAGGCTCTGGTTCCAGGGCCAAAGTGTGTTTCTTTGGCTTTGGTTTCAGAGTCAGGGTGTGTTTCTTTGGTTCTGGTTTCAGGGCTAAAGTGTAAAAGTGAATTTCTTTCATTGGCTCTGATTTCAGGGTACGGGTGTATTTCTTTGTCTGATCCTTTTACCCTACAGCCCTCCCCCCAGCCCCCCAGTGATATATGTCCTTTAATGAGGCCAAACTTACTCCAACAAGACCATACCTCCTAATCCTTCTAATACTTTCAAACAGTTCCACTTCCTTGTGATTAAGGATTCATATTTACAAGACCAAGGGGTTAATTATTTTTCAGACCACAATGCAAAACAAGCTGCAAAGAAATCTCTGCCCCGTCCAGCAGGGCTTCAACGGGTTCTCGACCACCCTAGGGATGGAATGATAGGACAGGAGACACAAAGGAAATACACCAAGTCAAGATTTCTGATCAAGGTGCCACTTTATTTTTCTCCAGGAGGGTTTATATAGTTCCTGCAGGGTGGGGGGAGCAAGAGGCTGTTATCTGCATAAGGTGGGGCAAGCTAACAGGATGTTTACAGGGTGAAAAGGTCAAGGGCTCTATTCAATGTCCTATTGCTAGGCAACCTGACTGTAAGATGATCTAGTTCCCTGTCTTATGGGGGTCTGTATTTTTCCACTAACTAGAGGTTCTGTTCTTGTCCCTGACAAATCTCTGTGACCACCAGCTGTCTAGAAGAAGCAGAAACTAGACCAGCTGCTTGAAAGAGGTTTCGAATGACTGAATCCCTTGGAAAGACCACTGTTCAACCTGTTTTGTTGCCTGCAGGTTGTGCAGTGTGCTCCAGGTTCCCAGCTTTTGTGAGATGCCACCCATGATGGGGTGGGCTTTGGTGGTGCAGCTGTCTTTTGAATCATTTTTGGGTGTAAGTAATCTCTCACTCATATTCCTGTAAATAACCCAACAAAATCCAATGATTTACCAAGTTGGACTTTGGTGATATCTGTACTTTGGTCTTTCATGGGATCCCTATCATTGGTGAGTAGATGTCTATGTAGCATTTCCTAGGAAAAGTTAGTCACACAACACCACAGTAAATCTAAAATCTTTAGAATGAGAGTTGCTATGTGATGGTGTTTTTAGGAGTTCCTAAAACCTTATGACAATGGTCATAGGTTGGATTTGGTGCATTGTTTATTTTGTATGTTGTAGTCATATCATTTGGGTAATAAATTGATGCTTCATTTTTACAACCTCTTGTTTTGATAACTTGAAATATTAATTTCTAGGATGGAAAACAGTGGATGTAAAATTCATCAACCTCCACTATACTTATGGGATGCCTTTTTCAGTTGCTATAACAGGTATTTCACATTTTCCATCTTCAGAAGGAAAATTGGTAAATCATGTTAAGCAGCTGTTTGCCATTACAGACATGATTGATTTATCCCTTCTTGAAAATCAAATAACATAAACCAACTAGCAGGTTTCTAGCCAAATAAATAGAAAGGAAATAAGACTGAACTGTTGAAATACTCTGAAATTATAGTTGAACTTCTGGAAGCTTAGATGGCTGCTTAATAAAAGATACTAGATACTTCTAAAGATTTTATGATATTTATATTTTGTATATATATGTACATGTGTATATATATGAGATATTAATATTTTGTTCTAGAGAAATTATTCCAAAACAGATTTGCCTTAGGCCTGTTGGTGGAAGTTTGTCTTTAAGAACTTAGACTGTTCTGCCTGAAAAGAGTGTTGGCCTGGAACCTTGGGTCACTTGAGGACATTTATTGTAATATTTTGATTTCTTTTGGGCCATGTGTGTTAGCTGACTTCTACAAGGGCTGAAGACTGTAACACACGTTGGCCAATTTGGCGGTTAGCATGGTAAACGCTTAGCCATCTTTACAAGACCAACATCCGAACAAAACCAAACCAAAACAGAATGAAATGAAGTGAAACAAATAAAACATTATCATGGAACCAGGATTTGAGTAGCTCCTTGACTGAAAACGCTCCATGGTGTTGCCACCCATAATATCTGGCAAAAGCAGTGCCCCCTATATCACCAGGTGACATAACAGACTTTGAAAATTTCCTTGGGCTGTCTTCAGTCTGTATCCTTTTCCTGTAATAGCTATTTTGTGAAATGTGTGGATCTTCCTAGAGAACTGTATTAATTTAAGTAATCTTGGGACTGTCTGAGCTACGCTTTTGATCTGGTAGTCCCCAGTAACTATTCATTATTCCTCCTTTTATAAATTCTACTTTACTTTTCTGTGCCAAATGCAGATTTTTGGAAAAAGCCTTTTTGGAGTGCTGTTTATCTCTGTCATCATGGACTAGTAATTAACACAAGAAGACATCAAACAAGTATTTATTGAATGGTCTTGCAGTACATAGCTCAGTAGTAGAAGACATGGTTAACATTCACAAGATACTAGATTTAATCCCCATTTCTGTAAAACAAACAAAAATTAAGTATTTATTGAGTGAGATGATGACATATTAAGACCATGTTTATCCTATGTTTTTCTTCCTCCATTAAAGTAAGAAAACAAATTTCCTCAGAAGAATTACCCATACTTAAAATCTCAAACCTTCTCTTATCATGCTCTCCTGTGCTAAACTTAATTGTCTTTATTTATTTACTTTTATCAGTAGCCAGGTTACTAATGATCTTCACATTGTTAAAATGAGTGATGAACTTCTATTGGTACCTGGCCAAGCTAACTATTCATTCACTCTGGAAGGACTACCTTCTTACATGGCAAGCAGGAAAATGCAGGACCTAAATTTTATACCTACCTTTGAGTAGATGCTTCTTATGATCATTCATTGGTTTTCTCCCTCCTTCATTCTTTAAACATTGGAATGCAACAGGCTTTTTTTTTTATTGTATTTTTTGTTTGTTTCTTTTAAAGTGTATTATTAAACTTCAAATCTCTGTCTCAGACCTCTACAGGAACCTCTGGACTCCTATTTCTTTTTCTAAAAAGTGTTAATTTTAATTTTATTTTTCCAGAAGATGACTTTTCTTCCACTATTAAGAATCAAGCTCTCCTATTGGGCTTTAGTGAGAGGCATGGGGGAGCATCAGCAGGTCTACATAGGAACAAAGAGTATTCAGTCTTTCCAGGCTTCTTGAGACCCATTCCTGATCACCTTGCTGTGAATGGCACAGCTCACACAGTGTCACAGAATCATGTATGGCCTGGGAAGCACAAAAGCATACTCAGTTTAATGTCACTTTCTTAATGAAAATGTTCCTTTTCACTGCAGCCCAAACAAGCAGCCCCCTCCCTGTTCTATATGTACGTTGGCGCTCAGTTATGATCTACTTTGCACCTTAGCACTGTTACCATCTAGACACAATCACACATGGTGAACAATGATTACTTGTCATTTGTGCTGGATATCTCTTCTCTTTCCACTGGAATATGAGCTCCATGATGAAAGGGTAAGTATGTACAGTGCATAGAACAAAGCCCAGCACATAGGAGTCATTGATGTGGTATTTCTGAGCTATCACTTTTTAAAAAGGACACTTTCCCCAGTGACTGAATGGACTGCATGTGCAGTAGTAGAAATCACCATGAAATGTGGAGTAAATACAGTTCTACATTTCCAGTTTGCCATTTACTAGCAGAGTGAGTTACTCAAACTTTTAATCTGTCGGTGTACTTCTCTATTTTATAAATTGACATAATAACATTCAAAAATTTACCTTTTAAGTGAAATAATTTATATAATAATACCTGACATTACAGTAGTGGATATTTAACAACATCAGTACTCAATGTCTCTGAAACACGTGCATGTGTGTATGCGTGTGCGTGCGTGTATGTGCGTGTGTGCGTGTGTGTGTGTGTGTGTGTGTGTGTGTGTTACAGAGTTTACAAATAATGATAGTTAATGCAATAATTCTTTGTACATCAAGATATCCCTTTGAAGTGAGTTAGGATGTATGTAAGTGTCAGAAAATTGAAGGTAAAAAGGAACTTTATACACTCCTAATTTTTGAAAAAGAGAAAGCAAAATTTTAAGATGTCAATGATTTTTGATAGACTGGATCTACATGCCAAGTCTCTGGGACCTGATGTATCAGTGTTGTCTGCAATCATAAAATTATAAAAGATGATATAAGCATGCATTTTGTCAAAATATCACATGAAAGGCTACTCTGTTTCAGAAGTGTTTTAGGGGTGGGGTTGAATCATTAGTGATACTTGAACTGCTAAATAGGACCTTTCAAATAGGATATAGGTGCTCCTTGTTTATTTTTTTCTTTTTTTTATTTTGACAGACAGATATGAGAGTACTGGAAAAATTTACCTGGTATCCAGTTCTTGGTTGCTCAGCAAAGAAACTCTCACCAGCTCAGCTTCCTTTGAGGTTTGTACCTGGAGATAATTTTAGGTGTGGGAACATGAAAGCCAGGAAGCAGAGAGCAAACTACTTCCAATTCCTGAGAACTGCATTTGTCTTATAATGACGACAATTTCTCAGTGTCATTTCACCTTTGCTGAATGGAGCTGGGGGAGGCAGAACTGTCCCCAAAGGCGCATGGTCATTATTGCCTGGTAACTGTGCTGGCAGGTTAACTGGTCAGGTTGTTCCTTTGGATTTGGCTATTTTAAAAATGAAAAGAAATCGGAAGCAACTACAGTCCTATTGCCAACTAACTAGAAAAGATTGTCAATTTTCTCCTTTGTACTTGGTGAAGTGCTGGTGTCACCTTGGGGAGAGGAAGTATTACTCTTTAGATATAATTAGTATATTCTGAGGGTTGTGAGAAATGCACATTCCTTTCTTACGAAAAATGAATGCTCCCAGAAGCTTACTTGTCTGTTTTCAATGAAAAGCCAGTTCTTTCTTATGACAGTGATATCTACTGATTAATTATATCTACATGCACAGCTATACTTCTAACTCTGTTACTATTAACTAACTTAAAATGCAACCTAGAAATATGAAAATTATCTCAACCAATGCAGATATTCCAGCATCTGTCGAATTCTTTCCTGTACCAATGAAAGTCAGAATAATACCATGATAGAAAAATATCTAACAATTTTACATAGCTGAAATGAATTACTCATTTAACAATGTGATTCTTAGAAGTTGATGCCAAAAGCTATAATGGAAAGAGAATTGTATCTCAATCAACATCAAGTAGATTGTTTCTATGCTTTCTATTAAGAGAAAGCACACACATTGATTTTGTGTGGGTGGAAGAATATCTTTATTTTGTGCCTTAACTGATTAGCTACAATATCAATCATTTTTATTTTATTTTATGGGATAATTAGTTATTCTTATTGTAAACAAAGGAAAAACAATTTAATAATTTCAATGTTTATTACTTCCTCTACACTGAGACACTATTCAAGCATTCAGTAAGATGTCCCTTTTTCTGGGAATAACTGATCCCAATAAGAATAATCTTCAAGTGTTTGATTTTACCTCAATACGTGGAAGAAATTCATGCATAAATGAGGAGGACAGACAAAAATTATGTTAGATTTTACAATTACCATTGAAAATGTATTATCACTGTGCCCAATTTGCCTTTGTATTCATTTGCTAATTCACATGATACACCAAGTGCTCATGCATTTAACTATTTTAAATTTAAAGGAGCAACTGTTTAAACATGTCAAGTTATGCTTTTCCACCACACAGAGTTGGCACTGGGTTTCAGAAGACAGGTGAGAGACATGAGGAGCTGGCTAAAGGAAATAAAACAAGAACTCCTTGAGGTTTCCTGACGACCATTTGCTGATTGCTTTCTGTAGATATATGTGCACAATAAAAGCTATTTTATACCTTCTGCTCAAGGAAATTTTTACCTAATAACCTTTCCATGTGATTGAGGAAAATTCAAAGTGCTTAAATCCAAAGTGTTTAAAACAGTATTAGAAAATTCATATCCTAAATTCCTACCATTTTACTTGCAGCAAGTAACATTTGATTTTTATTAATTATCATTTTCATAACTGAAAAAAGAAATTAAAGTCTACAGAGAAAGGAAAAACAGTTTGTTAGTAAAAATACTTAAGATTTTACCTGATGTACAGTAGATGAACATGTGTTACTTCTCCTAGAATAGAGGGACAATTACATATTTCCTCTCCATTCTCCTATCTTTAGAAATTGGGAATAGGATAAAGTGAGGAGGCAAAAGCCATCACTCGTTAACTCACACCGTTTCTCTAACGTGGGGAAAAGAGCTCAGGAAATTTTATTTGTGATCAGAAAGAGCAGCAAAAGAGCCACAGGAGTCACGCTAGCTTCCAAAGTGTGTAAAGCAGTATTGGAACTGTAAGGCTCAGCTATGTAAATTCTCTTATTTGTATTAGTAACAGGAGAAATACAGTCACATAACAAGTCACATATCATGCAGCAGATATTACCCCATCCTTTGAAAACTAAAACCCAAACCCAAACCAAAACCCAAACTAAATGAAAAATCTCTTTCAAATTGATTTGAACCAGGAAGCAATGAAATTACTTGTAACACCTTATGCCAGAACATGGGCAAAGTGTAGCCAGACTTGCCAGAATATCAAGAAATAGCCCTTATCTCAGTTCTACATAGAGTCATTGTTCCCTTCAGAAACCTCATGATCCAGGCCTCCACTGTCTGTGTTTCTTTCAGTTACTTTTATCGTCCAAAACTCTCACTAGAATGGCATGCTAAGCTGTTTCAATCACTAAGGTGGTAATGTTTCTTGCCCATATTTCCGAACTCTTCCACATTCCTCCCACAAACCAATTCTTTTTTTATTAAAAATTTTATTCATTTTACATACCAACCACAGATCCCCCCTCTTCCCTCCTTCCAGCCACCCAGTCTTCTGCATCCCCACTCACTCCCAATTCCTTCCTCTAACAATGTAAAGCTTCCCATTGGGAGTCAGCAGAGCCTGGTACATTCAATTGAGGCAGGTCCAAGCCCTTCTTCCTGTATCAAGGCTGTGCACGGTGTCCCCCCATAGGTCGTGAGCTCCAAAAAGTCAGCTCATGCACCAGGGATGGATCTTGATCCTACTGCCAGGAGGCCCTTCAAGCAAATCAAACTAGGCAACCGTCTCACTGATGCAGAGGGCCTAGTCCAGTCCCATGGAGGATCCACAGCTGTTGATCTAAAGTTCACGAGTTCCCACTAGCTTGGTTTGGTTGTCTCTGCAGGTTTCACCATTATGATCTTGATGCCCCTTGCTCATAGAATCTGTCTTCTCTCTCTAAGACTGGACTCTGGGAACTTGGCTTGGTGCTTGGCTATGGATCTCTGCATCTGCTTCCATCAGGTACTGAATGAAGGCTCTATGATGACAGGGTATTCACTGATCTGATTACTGGGGTAAGCCAGTTTAGGCACCCTTTCCACTTTTGTTAGTAGTCTAATCTGGGGTCATCCTTGTGGATTCCTGTGAACTTCTCTAGCACCTGGTTTCTCCCTGTCCCCATGATGTCTCCCTCTATCATGGTATCTCTTTCATTTCTCTCCCACTCTGTCTCTATTCCAGCTCGACCATCCCATTCCCTTATGTTCTCATCCCCCATTCCCTACCCTCTATTGCTCCCTCTCACCCCCAGTTTACTCATGGAGATCTCATCTATTTCCCTTTCCCAGGGCGATCCATGCATCCCTCTGAGGGTCCTCTTCTACAAACCAATTCTAAAGGCTTAAGAACCACTGGTCAAGTTTATTATAGCAATGGCCCCACTTCTCAGTACCAATTTTCTACATTGATTCATTGTCTTGTTGCTGTAAGAAAATACCTAACCAGAAGGATATTAAGGGAAAAGGATTTATGTTGGCTTAAAGCTCATTGTGATAAAGTCCATTATGATCCAGAAAGCATGGTTGCTGGACCAAAAGCCTACTGGTTATATTGTGCCTCTAGTCAGGAAGCAGAGAACAGTGAACACTCATGTTCACCTTGGTTTCTCCTTTTTATTCATTCTAAGACCTCAGCTCATTGAATAATGCCATCCACAGTTAAAGTGCATCTCCAAACCTCAGTTAACCTAATCTTGGTAATCTTTTAGAGACATGCCCAGCGGCTTGAGTCCTAGATGAATGTAGAGTCTGTGAAGCTGATCAACAGCTATTTATCCAATGATATTGTTCTTCCTGTAGAATAATAAATAAAATAGTTATTTTTATTGTAATACAAATTCTTGCTCTATAAATGTATATATTTAGTATATATATGCATAAATTCAGTTGGTTTATTCAAGTCAAAATCTATATGATGCATATTAAGTTTCTAGTCAGAATGAGAAAACTTTATACACACTCTTTTAAAGTGAATGGGTTTCAAAGCTAGCCAACTTTCACATTTGCTTTGTCATTGAGAGGTTTTCCCATGTCCTTGATAAGTTTTGTGCAGGCATAAAAATTAAATTTAATGCTTTAATATTTGAAATTAGTATTTGCTTTATATTCAAGTTAAAATATATTGATCTATAAGCTTTTAGTTTTAACTGATAAATGTTATCATTCTTTAATAAATCTATCACATTTAATAGTACCTTTTGAGTCACCCACTATAGCAATTAAATGTTCTTAACATATTAATCTGCCTTTACAAATTTAACATAATAAATGGTTCTTCCTAAGTACTTCAAATATCTAACAAATAAAAATTGTTCTCAAGTACTTAAATATGCCTTATAAATATTATAGTTTGAATATGTAAATGTGATACTTATCTTCCAATGTAATTAAATGTAATTATTTTACCTTTCATGTTGAAACTAAATATCTTACTTAAATTTTTATTTATAATTATAAAATGTAACTCTTATGTATCTGATGTTATTTTTATGTTTTCATTTATATTTGTATATAAATGTTTATTATGTCTCAATTATTTTTATGTACAAATATATTTGCTTATGTGCAAATTATTCTTAAGCTTAACATAATACATTAGCTCTAGTACTTTAACTTTTTGTTGTTTAATTAAAAAATTAAAACTTGTTTGCCCAACAATGAACCATTCATAGCATTTCAAATAATTCTCGAGTATTTTTCAAGTAAATTGAATATGCAATATCCAGTTTAGCAGAAATTGAATATGAGTCAAAGATTTTAGAACATATTTAAAATCTGGATGTTTTCAGTTTGGCGAGAACCATGTAGAGATCACTTAAATAATAATTATTTAACTCTATACTTTCCTAATAAGGTTTTTATACTTTGTCTCCTAGGTTTATGCCAGACAAGTATATCACAAGTGTGATTTCACAGACCTGCTCCCTATCCTTCACTTACTTTTAGGATGCATTAATCCTCCCCTTCCAAACAAAACTGAAAACAAAAACTTAACTGTGGACTTCATTCTGAAATAGTCCCATATAATTTCTGTCTGTCAGGGCCCTCAGTCTTAACATTCATAATGCTATTTCTGCTTGATTCTATTCATCTTGAGGCCTTCTCTTGCATTTTGAAAAAGCACTAAATCATGACAATAAGGACCTCAAAATGTGAATTGTTGATGTTCTGTCCCATTGAGTTATCTATTGAAAGAGGGATATGTACTAACCAAATAAAGTATCCTCTTTATCATCTATGCTCATGTTTTTATCCAAGTTTGGAACAAGAGTATTATTTACTGCGAATAAATAATTTCAACAATTTCTATTTTTCTTGTTCATAGTTTAACTGATGTGTACTGACTGTTTAAATTCACATAGTATTTTCAATATAAAAATTTAACACTGAATATTTGAATTTCATTTTCTTGTTATACTTTTAAATTTTATATATATATCTGTTAAACTTATGATACACTTTTCCAAAGAAAATTCCTTGAGAGGTACATCAGTAATTTCACTTCAGAGGCTTTCTTGTTACATTGCACAATAAAAATTTAAATATTCAATATTCCATTATGGTTTATATATTTTGCATGCTTTATTGAACTTTGATTTCAATAAATTAATTTAATCAATATAATCATCTAAATATTTTATAATCTTTTAGCATTTATTATTTTTTAAGTACTGAAAATCTCCTAAAGTGGAAATGGTCTGGGCTTCTTTTGGTATCTAAAAACACCTGATAAAGATACTTTATAGAATTTTGTAAAAAAATGAGAGTTTTAAAGATCTTAGACTTGTTTTACCATGATGATTAATTTATATCTCTCATGTTGTTGAATTTTACATTACCTTATATTTCTTTTAAATGGGAAAGAATTGTATTTTCCTATGAATTTGGCAATAATTATTTTCTCTACATATGTATTCATTCATTACTTTATGAAATATAATGAGATATATACAATGAAACATAACCAATTCTATTGTAAGCCATAAAGACAGATAAATCATGAGAACTCTTTTTCATACCTACATATTTCTTACAAAAGATTATTTGTAAATAGGTAAGTGGTTAAGATTAATTAAGGCACAATAGAATTTTGATACAGACTATGGACATGTAAAAGAATCAGCAAGTGTTCTTTAGTCTCTTCTATGTTGGTGGATAATATGAGACTTAGTGGACAATTCATTCACTCATGTGTTCCTATGTGTCAGAAATTGTTTAGCCCAAGAGACATAGGACAAGCAGAAAAGCAAATTTTTGCTTCAAGTCACTAATTCATGATTATATTCTGGGCAACAGGAATGATGAACTGTTTTTGGAGGCATTGACATTCTAATGTGATTTTCTCAAGAAAAATGAATGGTGGCGTGGTGAACAGTGCTATGAAGGGAGAAGAGTAAAGGTTTGTCAGGAGAATAGAGTGCTGATCTCCTTATTGCTGCCAATGGTGACATAAAAACAAGGGCAGAAGAGAACTTTATTTGGAGCATGTTGGACATACTAAGGTTCCTCTTTCCCATTGTCCATTAAAGCAAAGAAGATGGAATGTTAGTCTTATCTCTAGTCTTATCTTGATTCAGGTTACACTCAAGAGAATAATGAATTGTCATTGACATTTCATCAAGAAAGATTATCACTTGTAAGACTTTTCAGTTCAGGTCCTGAAAATAAATTAATGGATAAACTCTCCTCTTCCATTTCATTTGTTATACAACTTTCTGAAATGATTTTTTTTCTAGTTGGATTATACCTTTTCTACATTTATTTCTTACTTTAACCATTCTGCTCCTTTGGTATGATAAATCATGTCAACTTCATCATTCCTTATGTCTTTGTAAACCTTTGATGAAGTTGAAAATAATTATTCCTAGTCTAAGAGCTGATATGCTGGACACAATTCTAATTCTGGGCCTCTGTTTTGGGGTATTCAGATGTACTTATGTGTCTTATTTGATAAAATGGCTGTGGTGGTTAATCATGGTTGCCAACTTGACTGGCTCTGCAATCAGCTATGAGACATACCTCTGGGCTGGTTGGCCAAGCTATTTCCAGGAAGGATTAATTTAATAGGTATTATATTTCTAAGAGTAGGCAACACATTCTAATGACAGCTCAGAAATAAAAGAGTCGAAGGGAAAATAGCATTGCTAGCTTGTTCACTTTGATTCTTGTTTGAATGTATCTATCCAGTTGCTGCTTCTATTACCTACAGCCTTCACTGCTATGAGAATATATGTTTTTAACATTCCAAAGTGGATTGAAGACCAGTGACTCTTGGGGAAAGCCTTCAGTTCCAGATTTGGATTGCTTAGGTATCTGGAAATCTGTACAGATAAACTAGCAGGCGTGAATAAAGACATTATTGTACTACCCAGACTGAATCATGTAAGCCAATTTAGTAAGTCCCCTTTGAAATACGTTTTTACCTTTTCCAACAAGGAAATCAAAATACAGTGGCTACATGTCCCTTTTAGGAAGGTCTAGGCATCATTCCTGAATATAACTGCAGGCAACTTCCTCCCGCTCATTATGTTACAGTCAGTGAGTTCCAAGTCTGAAAAATGATTTATAACCAGAAACAAAGTATAACGTGACTGGGATGGCTGTCCTCAGCCTCTGTGTTATATACCCTTAACTTTGAATTGTATTAATTAAGTGATGCAGTTGGGACTTCTATTGTGCCCTAAAATTATTGCTCTCCTCAGCTTTTTTTCAGTTAGGGACTTCTGACTGCATCCAACTGTGTAGAAATCAAATTCTCTGTAGAATAAAAGGAAAATAATAGAAACAGTTCCATGGACATTTTCTGTACCTTAAAACAAGATTCAAAATAAGCCTAGTCCTAGTTTTCATTCTCAAATGAAACATCTTCAATGTGGCATAAATTTTCAGTAAGAAATTATGTGTTCATGAACCTCTCTAGACATTTTCTGGAAATCTATTGACTTGATCAGATGGTAAATTAAACTAAGCTGACTAAGTCTATATTTAAAAATTATATGTTGAAGCTAAGCCTAGACACTAAGCAAAATGTGGACTATGTATTTTCCCTATTATGTGTTTTTAAATATTGTGTGGATTGTGTAGAATTATTTCTCGGGGAGAAAGTTTCATTTTAAACACAAGATATTAACAATAACTATAAACAATAGAACATAGTTATAAACTGAACATACCATAGAGTAAATATAACTTAGTTGGAAAGAGACCAGTAATACATTGTGTGATAGGAAGGTAGCCAGTAGTGATTTCTAGGTAGATAAAAAGAATTATTGTAGCCTTGCGGATAAAATGTCCATTAATAAAGCTTGTTCCTTTTTTTCAACTGACACTTTGAAAATTTCATACAATATATTTTGATCATATTCACAATTCCCCCAGCACTCTCAGATCTACCCCCACTTTCCTATCTACCCAATTGTGTGTCCTCTTTATTTTTCACCAATTTTATTAGTCAGGATTCTCAAAAGAAACAGAATCTATAGAATGAAAAAATATACACAAAGGAGATTTATTAGAGTGTGTTACAGGCCATGGTCTGAGTAGTCCCACAGTGGATGTACCCCCGTGGAAAGGCCGAGGATCTGGTAGCTATTCCACTTGCAGTTCCAATCTGGTTCTGGAGTCCCAGGGTGTCCCTAGAGAGCTGCTGGGCTGTAGTCTGCCCTGGACTCATGAGGAAGTAGGTTACACCACCAGCGAAAGAATGCCTCCGCAGTAGGATAGACAAACTGGACAGTGAATGTGAGGGCAAACAGGCAAAAAGCAAAAGCCTCCTTCTGCATTTTCTTTCATGTGGGCTCCCCCCAGAAGATATGGTCTAGATTTGGTGCTCCTAGTGGCTTGGGTTTCAGTTGATTTCAGATATTGTCAAGTTGACAATTATGATTAGTCATCACAAGTGAGTCAACCCCTAGTTAACTTGACACACAACCACTCTCCTCAATGTCACACTTAATTTCCAAGTGAAAACAGTAACCAGGTACAGCACTAACATTATATGAGAAACTCATGTACAACCACAAATTTATTATGAATCTTTTTGTTGTTGTTGTTTTTCGAGACAGGTTTTCTCTGTGTAGTTTTGGTGTCTGTCCTGGATCTCGCTCTGTAGACCAGGCTGGCCTTGAACTCACAGAGATTTGCCTGGCTCTGCCTTATTATGAATATTAAAACAGGTAGCAATGTCCCTTGACAAATGCTTAGCTTCTTAGTGTCTCATAGCTTAAACATGACAACCACTGATATTATCTCAATCAATGTCGTATTACATGACACGGGAACAGAGGAATGAAAATACAAATATTGGTTTAATATATGTGTGTATTGCACAAACATGCTAACAAAATAGGACGGAATTGCTCATATTGATTACAGCCCATGATTGTGCAGCTGATTATGTGGGCTTAGCTGGTCTTTATATCTTTCTTCCTCTACTACCCATTCTTTATTTCCTCCACCCTCTTGAATTACCTCCACAGATCTTGTCTTTTTTTCCCTGGAGGAATATGTCTCCTTCAAAGATTTTTTTAATAAGTTTATTTTTCACCTGCTGAGGCTGTATATTTGCATGTGCCTATATGTAAAACTATGTTCAATAGCATTATACTCTAATGGGTGGGGCAATGCCCTGACTAGACACCCCACGTTAGCAAATTAAAAACCCCAGGATTCAGAATGTGTTACCTCTTTCTGAGTTATTGGCCAATGGGATTACAGAGACTGCTAAGCATTACAAGCTATTGCCAACATGCTAGGTCAGTTTTCACTAGATGGTAAGACTCTATTGCTGAAGATACCACATACTTATGCAACAGTACATAGTGAAATAAAACTGATACTCACCTGGAAGCTTCCTTTCTACTGGCCAGTGTTCATGATATTAAAAGGTGCTATGCACAGAGGAGAAAATCAGTCTCTCCTAGCTGTGAACCCTGAAAGCCACAGCAATGACTGGCCTGACAAGATGCTGCAATAGTGGCATGAATGTTATGGGGGCAACCAACCACTTTCTGCATGAATCTAAGGTCAGCATTATGAAATGAAACCCTTACCTGACATTATTAAATGGGCCAAGAACCTGTCTCTAGGAAGGTCATAGGTCCAATGGGAGAACGCAATGCTATAACTCTGCTAAACAGGCAGTTTTATATAACTCCTAATGACTTATTTCTAATCCCATAGAGCAGAGTATCTCTTAACATTCATCAGGGAAGCTTCTCATCACAGTAGATGTCAGTTAACAGAGAGGTATTCAACTGATCAATGAGCCAAGAATAAAAGATGGTTGGGTGCTCAGCCCTAAATAGAGAACCTATATTGTACCCCCTCCCCACTAAAGGTTCAGGGATTTGTGAGAAAGTGAGTGCAAAAAGATTGTAAGGGCCAGAAGTGGTGAATAATAAGGAGAGGGTGTTCCACCCACAACAGAGATGCACACATTAACTCGCAGTGATTGTGGCAACAATCACAAGACCTGCATGAAGCCCAGTCAGACAAAATTATATCGTGGAGTGGGGAAGGTAGAAATGAAATCCCCCTTCTTATCTTTTAAAATAATAACATGGTTTTTTAACTTAACTTTTTATATTTTCTTTCTAATCTTTTAAAATTTACTTCTTAATTCTGAAAGTGAATGTGGACACTACTTACTATATATTTCCTCTTAAAACTTTCAATTATGGTTTATTTTTATTTTATAATAAGTACATTTTATTTTTATTAAAAAGTAGTGTTTTAAAAGTTTCACACTGAAAAAAATGTTTTGCACTGTAAGTAAAAACACTTCATGTATGTAAAGTTGGCTGTAACTTTTTTTGCATATATTTTATTTTTAATAAATATTTTGGCAATTTTATTACAGTTCTTTTAGCATACTACAAACTCCATTGGTGAATCATTATCTCTTGCTTTTATTTCTTTATGTCCTATATACATATTGAAAATATTTTTTCTCTTTATAAAAGAACAAGAAAGCCGGGCGTTGGTGGCACATGCCTTTAATCCCAGCACTCGGGAGGCAGAGGCAGGCGGATCTCTGTGAGTTCGAGGCCAGCCTGGGCTACCAAGTGAGCTCCAGGAAAGGCGCAAAGCTACACAGAGAAACCCTGTCTCAAAAAACCAAAAAAAAAAAAAAAAAAAAAAGAACAAGAAATTCATCCTAAATTCTTAAATTCAATAGTAGGATAAAATAATTTAGATCAACATACTTTATTTTAAATTTATAGTACTTGTATGGAAAGAACAAATTAAGTTAATTATAAGATTCTATTTATTGGGTTTCATTTATATTGGGAATTTTCTATAATATTTAATAAAACACAAAGAATATATGAACCGTGAAGGTATCTGCTAATAAAATATAATTTCATATTTTGTTCATCATGATATAATTCTTAGGTAACTAGAATTGGGTTTTACTTTTCATTGACTATTATATGAAAACCCATACAGCACACAAGCATTTTACTAACCATTAAATTACCTGGCAAACATTCCATTTTGTTGAACATAGCTTTTGGGGTTACAAACTATGAAATGTTCTGGGGACATAAAATGGAACATGCTTCAGAATTTTATGGTTCTGTTTTTTTTTTAAATGATTTTGTTATTAGTACTTTTATACATCCTGACCTCAGGTTTCCCTCCCTTTCTCTCTTTCCAGTCCCTTCCCCTCCCACCTTACCTGTGCCCACCCCCATCCATTCTTACTTCATTTCTATTCAGAAAAGAGAAGATCTCTCATATCAACCAAACATGGCATATCAAGTTCCCTTCATATTAAGGATGGACAATGCAACCCAGTATGGGGAATAGGGTCCCAGAAGCCAGCAAAAGAGTGAGAAACAGCTCCAGCTTCCACTTTCACGAGTTCCACAAGAAGACTAAGCTATACAACTGTAACACATATGCAGAGGGCCTAGGTCAGTCCCATGAATGCTTCTTGTTTGTTGGTTCAGTCTCTGTGAGTCCCTATGAGCTCACATTAGTTGATTCTGTGGGTTTTCTTATGGTGTCCTTGAAACCCCTGGCTCCTATAATCCTTCCTCCTCATCTTCTCCAGGATTCCCAGAGCTCTGCCTAATGTTTAGCTGTGGGTCTGCATCTGTTTCCATTACTTTCTGGGTGAACCCTTTCTGATAACAACTGGTCTAGGCACCAATCTACAGTGTAACAAAATATCATTAGCAATCATTGCACTGAATTTTTTTTGTCAGTTGTCTTTGGTTTTGTCTTAGGTCTCTGGGCTCTGCAGCCTCTGGGTCCTGGTGCTCTAGGCAGTGTGAGGGGTTGACTTCCTCTTGCACCATGTGTCTCAGGCTGGACAAGTCATTGGTTGGCCACTCCCACAATTTTTATTCCACCTTTACCTCAGCACATCTTGTAGGCAGTCCAAATTGCAGTTTGAAGGTTATGTGGCTGGGTTGGTCTCCCAATTCCTACACTAGAAGTCTTGCTTGGTTACAGTTCCATGGCCAGTTTAGGCTCCTTATCCACTATTGCTAGGAGTCCATAGGTCACCCTTGTAGATTCTTGTTTATTTCCATGGCGTTACGTTTCTAGCTTGTCCCTGAGATGCTCCTTCCCAATTCCAGTTGTCTCTCCCAGTACTCTCTTCCTCTATCCTCTCCATACCCTATCCCTCTTGTTCCCATCCACCCACCCCCTCCTCTACATGAGATGTCTATTCTGTTTCTGCTTTCCAGGGAGATTCATATATTTCCCCTTGAGCCCTCCTTTTTACTTAGCTTCTCTGTGTCTGTGGATTGTGGAAGTAGAGGGTTATCCTCTACTTTAAAGCTAGTACCCACTTATAAGTGAGTGTATACCATGTTTGTCTTTCTGGGTCTGAGTTACCTCACTTAGGATGATTTTTTTTCTAGTTTCATCCATTTGCCTGTAAATTTCATGATGTCATTGCTTTTAATAGCTGAGTAATACTCCACTGTGTAAATATACCACACTTTCTTTATCCATTATTAGGTTGAGAGACATCTAGGTTGTTTCCAGTTTCTACCTATTGCAAATAAAACTGCTATGAACATAGTTGAGCAAGTGTCCTTGTGGTATGATGGAGTGTCCTTTGAGTATATGCCCAGGAATAGTATGGCTGGGTCTTGAGACATATTGATTCTCAATTTTCTGAGGAACCACCATATTGATTTCCATATGGTTGTGCAAGTTTGCACTCCTACCAGCAATGCAGGAGTGTTCCCCTTACTCCACATCCTCACCAGCATTAGCTGTCACTTGTGTTTTTGACCTTAGCCATTCTGACAGGAGTAATATGGAATCTCAGAGTCATTTTGATTTGCATTTCTCTGATGTCTAAGGATGTTGAACAATTCTTTAAGTGTTTCTTGGCCATTTGAGATTCCTCTGTTGAGAATTCCATGTTTGGATTTTTAATCAGATTATTTGGTTTGTTGATATCTAGTTTCTTGAATTCTTTATATATTTTGGAAATTAGCCTTCTGTCAGATGTGAAGTTGATAAAGATCTTTTCCCACTCTGTAGGCTGCTGTTTTGTCCTATTGACAGTGTCCTTTGCTTTATAGAAGCTTTTCAGTTTCATGAGGTCCCATTTGTTAATTGTCAATCTTAGCACCTGTGCTACCAGTGTTCTGTTCAGGAAGCTGTCTCCTGTGTTAATGTGTTCAAGGATATTCTCCACTTTCTTTACTATCTGGTTCAGTGTATCTATATTTATGTTGAGGTCTTTGATCTGCTTAGACTTGAGTTTTGTGCAGCATGATAGATATGGATCCACATGAATTCGTCTACATGTTTAGATACAGTTAGACTAGCACTATTTGTTTAAGATGCTTTCTTTTATCCATTGCATAATTTTGGCTTCTTTGTAAAAAATCAGGTGTTCATAGGTGTGTGAATTTTTGTCTGGACCTCAATCCATTTCTATTGATCCACTTGTGTGTTTTTATGCCAATACCATGTGGTTTTTATTACTAGAGCTCTGTAGTAGAGCTTGAAATTAGGGATGGCAATACCTCTGGAAGTTGTTTTATTGTTTTAGCTATCATAAATTTTTTGGTTTCCCATATGTCTTAGTTAGGGTTTCTATTACTGTGATGAAATACAATGACCAAAAAGCAAGTTGGGGAGGAAGGGGTTTATTATACTTCAGCATTGCTGTTCATCACTGAAGGAAATCAGGACAGGCACTCAAACAGGGCAGGATTCCGGAAACAGGAGCTGATCCAGAGGCCATAGAGGATTGCTGCTTACTACCTTGCTTACAGTTCAGAGGTTCAGTACATTGTGATCATGCTGGGAAGCATGGTGGCCTGCAGGCAGAAGTGGTGCTGGAGCTGAGAATCCTACATCTTGCAGGTAACAGAATGTCAACTGAGACATTAGGCAGTATTCTGAGCATAGAAAAACCTCAAAGCCTATCCCCACACTAACACACTTCCTTTAAAAAGGCCATATCCAGTCCAATAAAGTCACACCTCCTAATAATTCCACTCTCTATGAGATTATGGTGGCCAATTACATTCAAACTATCACATTCCACTCCCTGGCCCCCATAAGCTTGTAGTAACATCATAATGCAAAATTCATTTAGTCTAACTTCAAAAGTACCCATAATCTATCATAGTTTCAACAATGTTTTCAAGTTCAAAGTTCAAAATCTCTTCTGCAATTCATGCATTCTCTTAACTGTAATCACCTACAAAATCAAAATTTAAAAAATCAGATCACATACTTCCAACATATAATGGCACAGGATGCACATTACCATTCCAAAACTCAGGTAAAAGAGCATAGCAAGGAAATACTGGACAAAAGCAAGATCAAAAACCATCTGGGAAAACTGCAAACTCTGCATCTCCACGTCTGATGTCAAAACACTCTCCACATCTCCAAGTCCATTCAACTTTGTTGACTGCAATACACTTCTTTCTCTTACGCTGGTTCTACTACCCATTAGCAGCTCTCCTCAGCAGGTATCCAATGACTCTGACATCTCTGACATCTTAGATTCTCCAAGGCAATTCATGCTTCAACCTTCACAGCTTCATGCAATGGCCTTTCTAGCAGGCCTCTGTTCAGGGACACCACTGACACATGCCTGGCCCCAGTGACTTTATTCTATAACTACTTTCTTCAGTCCTTAACTCTAAACCCAAAACCACAAAGCCAAAGCTGCCAAGTTCTGCTGCTTGCTTGAGCTGTAAAATGCCCCCCTTATTTAATTAATTCTTCACTAGCTTTATTTCACTGCCTAAGCTTGGCTGTACTGAAACTTGCTGTGTAGACCAGACTGGGCTCAAACTCAGAGATCCATCAGCCTCTACCTTCCCAGTGCTGGGATTAAAGGTGTGCTACATCACATTTAGCTCTCAGCTTTTCTTTGGTTCATTTTCAAAAGTTGGAAATTCAGCTGGGTGGGAACTTGCCCTAAGGGCACTACTCCTTTCATTTCATTTTTAATTCGTTTATCTCCTTAAATATAGAATTTAGCTCTATTCCACTTCCTGGTGCTCTTTTTCTCCTCAAAAGTTTCATTTTGTAATTTACCCTGGTTAGCTTGTTCCTTTTCATTACAAATCTTCATTAGAGTTACCACTAAAAATGACATGACAGAATCTATACTACGTTGTTTTGGGATTTCCCTTGCCAATGAAAGTAATCCAAAATTCTTTCCTTTAGTCCCAGGAAATAAGTCAACTGAGATACTGGGTGGTATCCTCAGCATAGGAGTCCTCAAATACTACCCTCACAGTGACACACTTCTTCCAACATGGCCATATCCACTCCAACAAAGTCACACTTCATAATAGTGCTGCTCCCTATGAGATTATGGTGGCCAATTACATTCAAACTACCACACCATATGAAGTTCTCTCTGTTTCTATTTTATTGATTGTTAGCCCTGAGTTTGATTGTTTCCTGCCGTCTACTCCTCTTGTGTGAGTTTGTTTGTTTTGTTCTAGAGCTTTCAGGTGTGCTGTTAAGCCTTTTCCCCTTGCAGATTTTAATATTTTTTCTTTGTACTGTATGTTTAGTGTTTTTATTATTATATGGCAAGGGATTTTCCTTTCTGGACCAATCTACTTGGCGTTTTGTAAGCTTCTTGTATCTTTACAGGCATCTGCTTCTTGAGGTTAGGAAAATTTTCTTCTATGATTTTGTTGAAGATAATTTCTGGGTTTTTGAGCTGGGAATCTCCTCCTTCTATTTCTAATATTCTTAAGTTTGGTCTTTTCATAATGTGCCAGTTTTCCTGGATGTTTTGTGTCGGGAAATTTTTATATTTAAAATTTTCTTTCCTGTATCAATTTCTTTTGTGTTAGGTATATTCTATGCCTGAGATTCTCTCTCCCATCTCTTGTAGTCTGTTGGTGATACTCGTGACATTAGCTCCTGTTCACTTACCTGTAGTTTCCATCTCTAGGATTCCCTCAGTTTGTGTTTTCTTTATTGCTTCTATTTCCACTTTCAGGTCTTGATCAGTTTTAATCATTTCCTTTACCTCAGGGGTGTGTGTGTGTGTGTGTGTGTGTGTGTGTGTGTGTGTGTGTGTGTTTTGTCTTGGATTTCTTTTAAGGGTTTGTTCATTTTGTCTTTAAGGGCCTCTATTATCTTCATTAGATTGAGGTTAAGACCATTTTCTTGTGTTTCTGCTTTGTTGGAATATCTAGGGCTTGCTCTGTTAGGATAGCTGGGTTCTGGTGGTGCCATATTGCCCTGGGTGATGTTGATTGTATTCTCACACTTGCCTCTAGTTATCTGGGTTTGGGGTTGTTATTGGCTTATGTGCCAATTTCTGAGTTTCCCTTTGGTGGATGGATGTAATTGGGATGTTTTCCCCTTGGTTACTCATTCTCTTTGGTCTTCTGGTCTGAGCAGCATATGGTTCTGGTGACCAGCAAGTCTTCATGTCCAGTAGTGTGCCTCTCCTGGGATTTGGGTGATTGCCTTGCTTCTGGAATTCTAGGGTTCTGGGAACCAGTGTGGCTTCTGGGTTTCTGGGTACGGATATGGCCTCTGGGGTTCCAGGTACCTGGGGTTCCTAGGATTTTTAGTACTGTCATGGCCTCCAGTAGAGTGGGTATCTTCTGTCAGAGTTGTAGGCTGGGATATGGAGCCCAAGGGAGGGGATGCTGTTGAGGACTGCTAGGTGGGGTTTAAGTGGTATTAACAAGTAGTGGGTGGTGTCTTACTTGTGGTTCTTAGTATAGGCATGGTCTCTGGCAGAGAAGGAGTCCTCTTTTGGGGCAGTGGGCCCGGATATGGAGCCCAGGGGAGAAGGTGCTGTTGGGGACTGTTTTGTGGACTCTAAGAAGTGTTAGCAGGTGGTAGGGCATGTCTCACCTGTGGTTGCTAGTACTGGTGTAGCCTCCAGTAGAGCAGGAGTCCTCTGTTGTGGTTGTAGACCAGGATATATCTTGATCACATCTTATAGGGAGGTACAAATTCCTAGTAAGTACCTCAACTACATTTTATACATAAAATAACAGTTTCAGCTTACCTATGAATTTAACAACAGGAATTTGCTCTGTGTTGTGAAAATTTATTTTCAATAATACATCTATCATCAAACTCTGCCTCGTCACAAGAATGAGTTTACAAATATGTTCACATTATTTACGTTGTTTTTACAAAGAGGCTAAGAACATGAATTGTGCCCCTGTGTGCCTCACACAGAAATAATCCCTCCCTTGCCCACTTCATTTGAAATTTTATCTGAAAAGTTTAGTACCTGAAATTATTTTATATGATTTCACAAACAAGTTGTATCTTTACTAAGCTATCTGGCACAATTGTAGTGGAACCAGATACCTAAGACTTAAATGAGATGGTACTCTTCCCAAATGTTAGTGTCATCTTATATTTTCTTTGTTTAGAGTTTTTGGACTGATGAAAATTTTGAGACTTCTACTCCATATCATAAAAGTAACTGAGACTTTGGCTATGTTTCACATGACTGACTTTGTGAATGAATCATAGCCTTTTTCCGAGCATTTCTTCTTCATCAAGGGAAAGACATTGTGTAGCCAGATGTAGTCTGTTAATACTCCATCCCTCCTTGTTTACATATTCAAATAACATTGAGGTTTACTTTCAGAAACAATATATTTGAATTATGACAGAATCCTTGAGATAGTTACCAGATAAGGACATTGCAAATAGCTATAGCCATGTGAGTATTTATTTCAGACAAAATACAAAAAATATATCAGAGGCTAAGATCTACTCTTTTAGTGAACTTTGAATATATGACACATTATATATATATATATTAATAAATTAAACTTTAATTAAGAAGTAAATTATATTTAATGTAAGGACATGACACATTTTTGAATAAGTACATCGAGACAGAGAAATCAACTATCTAACAACAAATTACATCAATAACTTTTTCTGTGTAACAACACTTACACATTATCAGACCAACCTGTATATATGATGTGAGATTAAATGCAGCCATCGTGTAACTCAGTGGGTGAGTGTAATGAAGCACAAAGAAGAAACTATTTCAAGGAAGGAAATAGAGGAAGAGCTCCTGGAATCTAGAGAGAAAAGATAGGAAAGTTAAGAAGCATGGAAAAAGCAGAAGACATTTCAGAGATTATTGAGAAGTGATTGGCTATAATAATCTCTGCTCCCTTCCCCAAAGGGAGTGGAGACTTCACACCATGAGCAAAGAGTAATCAGAAGAGTGTATCAAGCCCCAGCTTCAGAACAGATCTGCAGCTCAGAAAAAACTCATGCTTCCCACAACATATATATCCAGTATAGGCATTCAATCTGAAGGTAAGATTTTCAGTGTAATGAATTATTTTCACAGAACTCCAATAGAGGCCACCCATCTCACAGAGATTTCCAAGCAGGTATTAGCTTGAGATTGGTTCTATTGTTAGGGTTCCCACTACTAGAAAACATATGTAGTTACAATTTAGGCTACCCAAAGACACCCTGTCACAAAGACTGGCTAGGAGAGACCCTCCATGGTCAAAACCTCCATGGATGCCAAGAGCATTGTTCAGTGGTCTAGCTCTGTGGCCAGGAGCAGGATCATTTGCATACAATTTACTGCCTGCTCAAGTCTCAGTAAAGTAATAATGTGACTTTTCAACTCCACTCTCACTAATAGATCATCCAGACAAAAATGAAACACCAGCATTAAGTTATGCCATGTATCAAATGAAATTAATAGGCATATATAACATATTCCACCCAACAGTTGCTGAATACATATTCTTTGAATCTTTTATCACTGTACATGGTTTCCCCCAAAATATATTATATTTTAAGGGGACAAACTAAGCCTTAATGGGTAAAAAAATTATAGGTGTAATTTCTTTTTCTTATCAGATCACAATGGAACGAAACCAGAAATCAACAAGGATCACTAAAAATTTTAGCCAAACAAATGTGGATTAGATAACAGAATTTAAAAAAAAGAATGTTCCCAAACAATTTACAAAGCCTACTATTAGCCTTATACCCAAATTGTATAAACACTGAAGAAGAAAGCTCTAATAAAATTCTTGCAAATCCAGTTCAACAACACATTCTAATGATAACAAACCATCATAAAGTTGGTTTCACTGCAAAGATGCAATGATTGTTCAACATGTGTAAATAAATAAATACAATATTGTGTATATAAACAGTCAAGGCTCACGTGATAACCTAAACAGGATCAGGAAAACATGGGTAAATGTCAACATCCCTTCACGATAGAAAACTTGAATAAAGTAGCTATAGTAGGGGATACATCTCAACAGAGTAAAACTAATATATGAGCAAGTCAGAAGCACCATCATATTGCATGGAAAAAAACAAAGCCCAAAAGCATTTCTACTAAAATGAGGAAAACCACAAAAGCGCCCATTTTCAACACTCATTCAGTAATAAACTGTCTGATATGGGTGATTGGCACGCAACTCAGGTCCTTTGCAAGAGCAGTAGTGCTTTTAAGTATTGAGGCATCTCTTAGGCATCCCCCTAGCCCATAGATTTTCTTTTTATGCTCTCAATTTAACATAGAATTGTAAAAAGCCTACCAGAGACAAGCCTTTAAAATATCAATCTAGGAATCATTAACATAGTTTGCAGGGAAACAATAAGGACCTTCAATACATAGACATCAAGATAAGTGAAGTGACATTTGTGAGTAGGACAGCCAGTATGGAATGTGGCTTGGGTGCTGTAGGAACAAAATGTTTGAAGAGTAGGGTGATCAGTGGTTCATGATGATGCTGACATTAAGACTTCATCTGATAAACAGATCCCTGTGCTGATGTATTGTATCCCCCAATATACTGTGTCTCCCAATAACATTTGCCTGGAGATCAGAGGAAAAAGCCCGCCACTCTATAGAAGTCAGGCAATGGTAGCACACACCTTTAATCCTATCCCTGGTGGGCAGGGATCTGTCTGGATCTCTGTGAATTCAAGGCCACACTGGGGAACAAAGCCAGGCTTGGTGACACACCCCTTTAATCCCAGCACCAACCATAGAGGTCTGGGGGTTTGTACAGACAGACAGGAAATGACAGAGCTGGGCAGGAAGAGGAAGTAATGTAGCTGGACTGAGAGAGCAAATGAGAGAACAGAACAGAAAGATATATAGGTGTGGGTAGAAAGGAAGTAGCTTGCTTGGGAGACTGAGGTGTTGGTGAGGTGAGGTTAGCTTGTGGCTTTTCCTATTCCTCTGATCTCTCTCAGGCCTTAACCCCAATTTCTGGCTCCAAGTTTTTTTTATTTATAAGACTGTTTAGCAATTTGTCTACAGATTTCAGCTACATAACAGAAAGATGGGCTAACTGGAGACTTCAAAAAGATCATTGTCCTGGGAAGACCACTGATGGTACCCAGATCCAGCACCCAGAGTGACAGAGACATGGAGAGGATACAGGAAGGAAGCAGAGGTATTTATTCATTTTAAGAGACTATTATAAAGGCGATAAAGTGGATGTAACAGTAAAGAAAGATTTAAAAAAAATTCTTTTTATTCCTGTGTGTGTGATTGGGGATTTGTGCAAGTGAGTGCAGTATCCACAGAGGTCAAAAGAGAGAGCATCAATCCCCTGGAGTTGGAGTTACAGGTGCTTGCGAACCTCCACATGTGGCTGCTGGGAGCTAAACTTCTGAAAGAGCAGTACTTCCTCTTGACTGTTAATCAGTGTCTCCAACCCCAAGGAGAAATTCTAAGAAGTTTTAGACAATGCGTGGATTTACAGTGAACAGCTGACAGACACAATGATGAGGATGCTGAGGGCGCTGAACTCTCTGAGGGCTGTGAAGGCATGGAGAGAGCTGAGGCCTGTGCAGGGGGTGCCTGCTGAGGGTGCTAATGGTTCTGGCTGACTGGGGGCTCTAGGAGAGGGAAAATACCACCATAGCCATTGGCACTGGAGAAGGTATGGGGCAGTGTAAGAACAGTGGAGGAGGCTCGTGTTGGTCAGATCACCCTGAGATCCTGCAGAAGCACGACAGCCCTCAGAGCCCTCACCATCCACAAAGTTCTCACAGACTTTGAAAACCTTAGAAACCTTAGAGCCCTCACAAGCCCCACAGCAGCAGCACAGACGTTTTGGATTGGCATGGCCCTGTAGGCAGCGTGGCGCTCCAGCACCAACATGGTCACAGGTGGTGGCCCTAGCTTTTTATTTTTATTTTTTAATCTACCCGCCTCTCTCTTTACACTACAGGTCCTTTATGTATGTATTGTGGATCCTGGTTTTGTGTTTTTATGGGATTCCTGAGTGTGAGACCTGAAGGGATTCATGCACCATGGGGTGTTCCCTTCTGGTCTGGATTAGGTACAGACCACACTCAAACACCAATTTCCAGCAAAAGGAGATTCTTTGTTAAGCAATAGAGAGACAGGGTGGTGAATCTGAATTGGGTAGAAACTGCAGCAGATGGTTCTGCGGGAGTGGTTTTTAAGGAGAAAAAGGGGGGAAGTCCCTGCTAGGATGAGTTGGTAAGTCCTGATTTGACATGTTAGTCAGTAGCCAAATAAGGAATTTTGATAGCTGGACCTTGGTGGCCAGCCTCAGGAAGGAGTCAGACATGAGGAAGTGGCCAGATAAAGAGTAGTGGTTTAGAACAAGAAAGGAGAGGTGGAGGGCAGCATCTGCCAGCGCCGTGTTTGGGTCTGTTAGAGCCCTTCAATAACAAGCGGGTCTCCACATCTCTGTCTGGTTCTTGTGCCTTTT